>JAWQUT010000019.1:1976507-2007948 GCA_033807755.1 Ellobium chinense | reverse complement strand
AGGGGGGAGGAAAAGAAAAGTGTCTTGGGGAGGAACGAAAAATATTTCTTTCAAAAAGAAAAATATCTTGTACTCTGATTATAAACAGTTTTCTGGTTCTACGTGTAAGCTCATATGAGTCTGAAATCCATAATATGTACAACACTTTTTTGGTTTTGTTATATTTTGTTTAAAGATTTCCATGTCGGATGATTTTTATTTAACGATCTTTGTCGAGGTTTTTAAAATAATAAAAATGAATATTTGCGTATTCAATTTCAACGTTAACATGGCGAAGCGCAAAAAAAAAAAGTATCTTGAATACTGACGAAATTCCCTGATTTTTACATCCAGGTATATATATCAGGTGGCCCAAAACATGTTGATTTAATTTTGAAGTTTAATAGCATCAGTAATTCAAAACTTCTGCTGTTGAAATCTGGCAAACATCGGCTGCTAATGCTGCAGATATTATTTTTATTAGTGTAGGGTCCATATAATTTATGAATCTGAAATTACCTATGTGTTATCTATTTGTCTAATCCAATTTAAGTAATCCTCAATGTTTTTTTTTTAATTTTTCAAACATCACTTTCGTCCTATTTCAGCAATGAACAGTTTATACGTATTGACAAAACGATTTTGTCAACGTTAGCCAGCTTTCCTCGCTGATAATCTGAAAGACTATGCACTTCTCCACAGATTCAGCGCTCCCATATCCATATCCAACGGCAATGTAAAGAAAAGAAACTTTATTTTAAATGTGGCCAACAATCTGAGATCTTTTCCGTGTGTGACTCTCCAGTTTTTTTTTTATTTTCCTCTTCGGCAATAGGAGGCTGATGGTCTACACTGTAAGAGGGTTGCCAGATTTGGTTCTTTTGGAGCCGAATACCATTTTTTAAAAAAACTTTTTTTTAAATAGCCGTTTACTCCCAAATAAATGACTCTTTGGTTCTTCCAGCAGAGATAAGTCCAATCTGATTACATTTTTTTTCTTTTTTTACAGAAAGTACCACTCTGAAAACTCTTAGGTATTTCAAGTGACCAAAATTCTGTCATAATGGCCCGATGAGCACGAATCAAAGAACGATCCCCTAAGTGTTTTAATTTAACAGTCATGTCGTATGTTGCTCTAATGGGTTAAAAAAGCCTTTGATAACAATAATACCCAGTATTTCAAGTACATAGACATTTCGAAGTAAATTTCTTGTTATGTCATTTCTTGACCCCAGTCGGCCCTTTTTAAACTTTTTTGGGCTCTTTTTTTTTTCGTATGCGATTTGGCTCTGGTTTGGAAAAAAATAGTCTGGCAACTGTGGACAGTACCAAAAACACTCGAATATTGCAGAGCTAGCTTTGCTTTGCTTTTTTAAATGGGAATTATTTTTTAGATGGCTAATCTTCTCACTGCTTCTTTTAAGCGGTGCAAGAGAAGGAAGATCTTAATACTTATTTATATTTAGTTTATATTTTCCTATATATATGCAAATTAAAAGTGTTTCGCTGTGGTGTGTTTGGCTAGTATCATCATTTCTTAATGTTGTAATCATCTCTGCTTATTGATATCGTTAATGAAATTATTTTACATTGGCAATTTACAGTATTTTGAGTAATGTGAAAATGCCGGCGTTGACAGAGACATGACGATTTCTGTTGATTTTTTTTAAACATGTGCAAAAGCATTGATAGTTTGAGACAGTCAACAATCGATGTTTGTGCTCTTGTATAGGAAACAAATCTCTTTTGCAACAGAAAATAACGGCAAATTATATATGCAACATTTTCCTCACTATGCCTTTTTATCACTAACTCCCGTCAAAAAAAGAAAAAATAACCTGATAAGATATAAGTGCTAGAATACAACAACAAAAAAAAAGCTCACTGCGCCACTGATATAACTGCGGATTTCAATGTCTCGGTGCAATGATTTTTTACAGTTAAAAATATAAAGGCTCTCTATAACAATAGCTTGCCCCCTGTGCCTCTAACACATCGACTCTGGCAAGTCATGTTTTGGCACAAGTGTTTAAGTTTTGCTCTGATAAAATTATAACACCTAGATCAATGAATCTTGCAATAAATATAGATTATATCTTTTATTATGGTGCTTAAAAGTTTATCAGAGTTTTTTCTTCTCTTTTTTTTAAAACTCTTGGCGTTATTGAACTTTGAATTAAGTAAACTTTTTTTGAGCCACTTGTTATATATTTCGGTTGTTTCAAAATCTCCTGTATAGGTCAGCTGGCTATTAGGAATTGGAAAGTAGGTAGTGGGGGAGGAAGGGGGGGGCTAAAAAATGCTGCCAAACAACTAGTCAACCAAGGTATCTTTAATTTTTAAAATGGCTGACTAGGCAAGTCATTTTTTTTCAAACATATGTTACGCCCCTTTGTCATTCGTTGGTTTCTATACTGTCACTGATTGTTTAGGATGTGCAAGTTGTTTTTGATTCTCCTTGTTTCACCTTTATCTCACTTGTCCCTGCGTCTTTTTCTTGTTTTCTTTTAATATACGTAGTTTGCCTTTTTCTTTCTTTTCCCACGTCTTATTCTCCGAATTTTCTCTGTTCTGTTTCTCATTCTTCCTTTTGTTCCCATGGCACTGAATCATTCGATTATTGTCACGAAACCAGTTGTTGCAAACAATATGGTGCATTCCTATCAAGTTGTGACGTGGGCGGGGGTGGGCGAATCGCGGCGACTGTTAGTATTGATCGGAAGAGGCGACTTGCGGCGACTGTAAGTGAAAAAAGGTGAAGTACTCAATAATTCATGGAGACGAAACAGAAAACCAGGTTGTCTCCATATTTTCAAAGTAATGAATTAGGTTTTGACCAAAACTTATTTATTTTCATTCTCCTCTCGTCTTCTTCGCCTGAAAGGTTTCTAAATGTATCCTCTTTTCTCATCTCGTTTTCCGCCCCTCGTTTGCTCTCTCACTCTCCATCGCCAACGTCTTCCATTCTGCCTCTGTTCTTCTGTCCTTCGTGCTTTGATGTCTGGTCTCTCCATCTTGCTCACTCTATAATTTTCTTTGTCTTTCATTCCCTGTCTGTCTCACTCTGTATCTCTCTCTCTGAATTTTCTTCCTATCTTTGTGACTGTCTCTCGCTCCCTCTATGTGTCTTCTCTTGCCTTCTCTGTCTCTTGTGTCCACGGCATGTCTGTCTCTCTTTTCTTTTCTTTTCTTTTCTGCTTCGTTTTGATTATGTGTCTCTATTTCCGTCTTTGTATCTCGTTACCTTTGTGTGTCATTTTTTTCTCCTCTGTCTTTCATTCTCTCTGCATGTCCCTTTTCTACTCTGTCATTTGTTTCTTCGTTGTGTGTCTCTCCTTCCTCTATGTCTTTCGCCCATCCTTGTGCATATTCCCTCCCTGTCTGTCTCTATTTCCCTCTTTGTATCTCGTTCCCAGTATGTGTCTTTCTTTGCTTCTCTGCCTCTCATTTAATAAGTAAGTCTCTTTTCTTCTCTGTCTATTGTTCCTTCTGTGTGTCTCTGTCTTTCGCCCCTATCTGTGTATCTTTCTCTCTCCTGTCTCTGCTCTCCTTCCTTCTTTGTTTCTCATTCCCCTTGAAAGTCATTTCCTTGTTTGTCCCTCATTTTCACTGTTCGTTTCTTTTCTTCTCTGACTCTCGTTCTTTCAGTGTGTCACTATCTTTTTTCTCTGTCTTCCGTCCGTCTTTATGTGTGCCTCTTTTCTCTTTACATAATTCCGTCTATCTCTCTATCCCTCCCTCCCTCCCTCTGTCTCCAACTCTCGTCACCCCAATAATCATGTAAGTGAATGTCAAGGCGAGGAATCCTTTGAAGTTCCCGGTGCCTTAGAAAAGCGATCTAGACGCACAGAGTTGTTATCACAGCGATTAGTTCACTAAATCATCGGACCTTCAGCCGTTAGGGCCCCGTCGTTTGTTGCTACGCACGGAGCAAGCGCACTAAACAAGGACGACGATCGTCTTTATCAGCAAAATATTAGTTTGTAAAATTATTACCGGACAGTAAATTTGCCCCTTATCACCAATTGCTTGCATTTTTATCCGTTCGTCCACGTTACAATTAGGATTTGATCTGTTGGGTTGTTCTTTTCATCTCGGGCAATAAAGTTTTCAAGCTAATCTCACAGACGCGAACGCTCCGGCCGTCCGCATTCTGGCGGGCTCCACATTATGGCTGCGCACGTTTTCTAGTTCACACTTTCTTTCTCCCCATATTTTTATCTCTCTCTCTCTCTCTCTCTCTCTCTCTCTCTCCTTTCACTTTCTCTCTCTCCATCCATTTTTCATTGTATATTCAAAGTTACCATCTCCCCGCTCCAACAGTACAATATTGTCCCAACTACAAGCTTCAATTTTTTGGGACAAGGATTGGTTATCTCCAAAGGGGCCAGAGCAACTCCCTTCCCCTCCCAAAAAACGCACACCCCAACCAATCAAACCCATCCCCTTCCTCCTCCTCCAAAACATGCCCTCTTTTGGCCTGAAGATTTCATCTTGCAACCATTCGGATGTAAATTTAGCAATGAATCCTTTTTTTCATTTCTTCCTCCTTCCTTCCCTCTGTGTTTTCAAAGTGGCATTCATTCCAAATTTCAGGGCGCCTGTTTTGATTGTGAGGCTTTAGCTGCGGGCCTCAACAGCTCCTTAACATAGAAACTCCTTGAAGTTTGGAAAAAGTTGCGACCCATGGGATTTGCCATTATCCGGTGACTTCTGTGCAGATATTACGGCACTGTATGGTCTGAAAAATTGCCCCGATTAAGCGGATGATTGCCATTATGCAATATCGACTGCCTCCTTCCTCCAAAAAAATGCCCGCCTGTCGAGATGGCGAACAAATAAAAATTGAGTTATGCTTACCTTGTTAAAAAGGTTAGACAATTTATTAGTTTAATGTAAACGAAAGCCAAGGACAGGAAAATTGCCGTGGTGTTATAACTAGCTATTGACGGTTGCAAACCCCCCCTGATAACTCTACCAATAAATCCTGGCTCTAATGGTGTAATATAGGGATTCATAGACTATTTCATATAACTACCCACTAAATGGTTCAGGCATTGAGTCGCTTGGCCTTTGTGTCATCGGTGACCCACAAGGAGCTTCAAATTGCAAAGTTGCAGTAACTTATTACAAAAGCGTTCTTTATTTCTGGGCAACAATGTATGTTTCAATATGTCTTCGATGTTATGAGCACTATAAAATAAGCTGTCAAACTGTATTCATCATATTCGGTAGTCACAGACAGTATATCAAATGAAGAGTCTCAGACGCTCAGTTTAGAAATAGAACTCATAGAGCTCCCAACCCCCCTTCATCATCACCCCTACCCTCTGAAAAATCCCACGCCTTTGATTTCAAACCACATATTGGTTTATCTGGTTGTTTAACCAATAAACTATATACTGATTTTAATGACACTTATAAAAATTTCTGTAATGCTCATAACTTTTTCAGTAGTTTACAACTTCCAACATTAAATGAATTCTTTTTAGCATAGCCCTACCCTTATCACGAGATTTTTCGGAAATAATACAGGTTTAATGACAAGGGGTGAAAAATGTGACATTTTTCATTGATGACAAATTACTGTTCTGCACACACGGCTACACCCATCTGAGTGAATAGACCTCAGACTTATTATATTATACATGAATCAGGAGATAAGAGATGCACAATAATTTCTAGGAGGTTCACATAATTTCTGAATCCATTCTTTTACAAATGTCCAAAAGACATAAAAATTGTTGTGCAAGCGATCCATTTTAGTTTCGAAAGTCTAATTTAATTTGCCGCTTTGAGCCAATAACCATATATTTCAACTGACTCTTTAAAGAATTTTCATTATGATGAAGACTTAAAAAAAAAAAAAAAAATCTCAGGCAAGCAGTGAACTTACAAAAAAAAAAAAAAATCAGCTTGAAGAAAGAATAGAGTACTGGAACCAACCGCGTCCACAAGCGAAGTTTATGGCTGGGTGTCCGACCTTTTTGGCCGGGTGTCCGAACTTTATGACTGGGTGTCCGAACATTATGGCCGGATGTCCTGCAAAATTCTTTTTTGTTGATGATTTAACTATTTTCACATCCGCCATTGTTATTGTTGTTACTTTATGCTGTTGTTCATTGTTTATTATTTTGTAACCATTTTTGGATGCTCATTATGTCTCTATGGCATGAGCCAAATAAGATTTCTCAAGTCTTAAATTCTTGAAAACAACTTCCTAACTTCAAATGGCTCCAGGATGCCTTGTCTAATAATAAAGATTTACGGTAACAATGAACGAGAATGAGAGAGAAAGAGAGAGCGAGCGAGAGAGAGATAGAGAGAATGACAAAGAGAAAGGATATCATCTTCCTTTCATGCTCCTGGCCGTGTTATCATTATGAGCGGATGATCCGTGAACAAGGGGACATTATCCAGCCTGTCCACACTATACCCTATACTTTAATGACCAGCAGTTATCGGCCTCACAACTGTTATCATAATCCACTGATTTATTCCTCAATTATTGATCTCTCGCTAAGTGCCTTCAAAGCAGCGGGTAATCTTTCCTGCTAAGACGGACCGGTGATACTGATAGTCCAGCCCAACTTCCTGGTGATCTCCCTTGAGGCCAAGTGTTATCAGAGCCATTTGGGCGGTTTGACGATTGTTGACGGTTGACTCGGTGATAGTAATAATAGTTGAGATCAGGTTCTTTGTCAATTACTGGATTTATTTCCTCACCTACGGAAGGTGAACGTTTCCTTTTATTCACTCGCTTGTTCGTACCTTCCTCTTTTGTTGACATCGTCTTGAAAGAATATTTAACATTTTACTGTTTGGAGTCTTCGATTGACCACTTAATATTCATTCATTCATTCATTCATTCATTCATTCATTCATTCATTCATTCATTCATTCATTTAATCGGCTCTCCTTTCATTATGTTATTCATTGAAGACACCTGTTGTGGTAGATCTCTGGCTAGTTTTAGTAAATTATGATGTAGTTTTCCAACTCACACCTAAGCGATGAAATGTTAAGTTAATACTTATTGTTGGTCCTGTTCCAGGGTACACTTCCCTACTGTCTTTTAAACGTCAACTTCGGTCTCTTTGTTTTTAATTCATAACAGAAAAATCTCAGAACGAAAGCCTTCATGAGAGCCTAAGACAGCCGTCTCGCAAGGGAAAGAGCATCTGTCACACGATCCAACTTCGTCATAAGAACACGAGCCGATTATCCAGAAGGGACCAGGACAAGGATATGAGTGGGAATGAAGAAAACCCGATGAAAGATGAAGCGACACAGCCGCCTTCCACCCGGTTAATCAGTCATAGAAATGTGACATCCAACACTGAAGCGGTCCCTGCCTCTGAGCACTTCGGACGCCAGAACGAGCTTGACGTACGGAAAGATTCACGGACTCAGCAAGATCGAGAGGTCATCACGGACACATCAGACCTTCACCCTGGTTCAGAATGCCTGGCCAGTTCCAACGACAGCTTTTCCACAACGTCACTGATGCACGTTCACCAAACAGCTGTTGACCGCAAACGGAAACTGCAGGCTTTGCGGAAACATGGGCATCCTGAAGTTGTTGCACCATGTTCCGAGGCATCAACTGCCCATGCTTTTGATGATAATGAAAATAAACGGAGACGCATCAACAAAGAGGAGCCGGGAATTGGAAGAGATGAGAATGAGTCTGGAGTCTTTGATGCGTCAGAAACAGATTCAAAAAGTCATCCAATGCAAAGACAGATTTCGTCTGATCAAATTAGGACATCTGGGTATGAAATTATCGACTTGAATAAGGCAAATGATAGCGACGACTGCAAAGATCGCGTCTCCGACGATGAAAATCGACAGACATTATCTCAAAATAACAAATATTCAATGACCACAAGCGATGAAGAGACACCGCTTTGCGAAAGACCTATCGTAGACAGAATGCGTGACGTTATTATGCCATCAGGGGAGACAAAGGAGAGTACGATGAGGAGCGATTCCAATATTATAAAGTCACCACCGCACAGTTTGACCCATGGTACGCCTTGTATCAAGAAACGACGCGTGCGCACTACATTTACAGCTGAGCAGCTTCGGGCCCTGGAGGAAGTGTTCGCTATCACCCACTACCCGGATGCAAACACCAGAGAAAATCTCGTGGCTAGGATTGGACTCAACGAGGAGAGAGTGCAGGTATGGATTTTTCATAAATTTGTGCACCGTTTGAAAAATGAAAACCTTTTTTTTTTCTTTTGTCATGTTTGTTAGGAAGGAGCGACGGGGAAAGATAAGACTGTAATATAAAATGTGCATGACTATCCAAAGTGAAGTTGAACCTTGAGGAACTGCAATGTTGATGAGAGTCACCAGGTTTGAATACTCTATTGTTGTTATTATTATTTCCATCCATTCTATCCGAAATTTCTCCCTTTCCCTCGTCTTAAATTTTATTCTAGCATCATCTGACGGAATAAGGGGCAATGACCTTTTTAGCTTATGGGACCTACTCAGAAAATACAAGATTTACAGGTACAACGCGGCGGAGAGTAATTCGATGACCGTCTTTGAGGGCAAATCAAGAAAAAGGCGCAATGGACCCTATGCAGCACTGGACTCGCAGCCATTATAACATGAAAAGAAATGTTAACACCGACGTCATAACAGGCAGTTTTGTTGTTACGACTGGATCCTAGTTGCGCCTCTCGCTCCCCTTCTCCCCCTTTCCTCTTACCCATCCCCACTAGACTGTATTTGCAAGAATCTCATTGCAACTGCAAATATGGGCATTCACCATACACATCTGGCGCACACTCTAGTCTGATAGTTCACATTTCTTTGTTCCCTTTCTTGATGTCCTGACTCTATGCTGCTGAGTGTCACTGTGATGTATCGATTTTATTTACTTCGTGCCAAGAATGACCAATGAAAATCTGAGCTTTCATGATGCTTCTTCTGTTTCACAGATCTGGTTCCAGAATCGCAGAGCCAAATGGCGCAAACATTCCCGACTTCGTAACTTCGGTGGTCTTCAAGATCTGACGGAGGTCTCCTATGTTCCCGCTCCTAGGCCTGCTCACAAGGTGGACGTGAGTATATCTGTAAGTCCGCCGTTGTAATAAACTTTTTAAAAAACCACTAATCATGCCTAAGAACTAACAGTAAACAGCAATGACAAAATCTCTTCTGGAGAACATACAGTTACCTTGTCGAATATGTGTTTCAGCTTCCCCTTATCCTGATGCTCATGACCCCTTTGTGCTTCTTTTTCTTTTGATTCTTGCATTTTGCTGGAAAACAGAGCTTTAATAACTGATGTCACGTTATCAGGCCTTTTTATAGGTCTTACAGTTACACCATTTAAGCAGGATACAGTAGATTTGCCAAGGCTCTGCCAGTTTTTTAAGCCTTTTGATCATTGCTCATGAAAACAATTTTTAAGAGAGAATTAAAGGTATCTTACAACTTACATCAAATGACAAATAGGCAAGAAGCCCTAGACTGTGTCATATTGCTGTATCCTATCACATTATTACTAAATCAAAGGCAGAAGGGCAAGAGAACTTCGAAAATTCGAATTCCAGGGACCTGTCCACAATTTTGAGTTTATAGGAAGTTTAAAATGGAAAGCGAATTTGAAGTCCAAGGTTCTGTAAGATAACTGGGAGCAAATCATGACAATAAGTTTGAATTTGAAGGTTTGGCGAGTAACATAATGTTCAAAGTCTCGAGGTCTTACACTGTAGTCATAACATTATCATATCGTTTCATTATGTCGTTTCTAGTCATATATTTATGAAAATGTGTAATAACTGATCTCTGTACATGCTACATTTTTATTAGGGGTCTAAGATACAACACGATCAGAAGTCCGTAGATTCGCCAGACTTATCCAGCCTCGTCAAGTCATCTCAGGAGGAGGTGGTGGATCCCGTCTCCAGCGTGGTGCGATCTCCCCTCAACTTTCCTCCATACTACCCTGCCGCCTACCTCGGCCTATCCCCCGTCCTTCTGCAGTACTACTCTCCACTGCTCTACCATGCAGGCCTACTAGGTACATCCACACCTCTGGACAGGGTCAACCGCCCTCTCTTCGGTCAAGGCCATGAGATCTCGGATCATCTGCTCCGGCAAGGTCAAAACCACCCTGGTGGACTCTTAGATCTTGCAACATCGCCTTTTTCATCAGTGAGACACTGTGGACCGTATCCGCGGGAGCTGTTGGATTCTGCACTGTTCAAGTCGTCGCTAGCTTCTGGAAGTAGCCCCAGCTTTGGGCTGCCCACATCATCCTTGTTCTGGAGACATCCGCCCTCTGAAAGAGATGCAGATCCCGAAAACCTTTCCATAGACACTAACTCACTGACCGACAAGAAGGAGAGAGGAGATTCGGAAATCAAGCGTAAAGATCAGAGACCAGCCGGACTTTATCACATGTCCAATATCCAACATTTTGTTTCCCCCTCCACCGGCAGTCTGTCTCGAAGTCCCAGCGATATAGAACACCACTTTTCATCTGCGACCCCTTCACCAGCCTCCGGCACGGATGACGGCGAGGCGGGTAAGGAGATCAGTCGCTGAGGTTTTTTCTAGCGACAATCGACCCACTAGCCTCATTTTCTCGCATTCATGTATAATAAATATATGCCTGTAATGATAAACCCGGATGTAAGAACCTGGGCGATATCCTGGGCCCTTCCACGCAGTGAATGGATCAGAAATGAGACAGCCGCCGTTTGAAAGCCCTTAAATATTGTCTACGAAATTATCAATGAGTGCCTTCATTTCCTTTATCCTAGCCCCCCTCCCCTCCCCCCAACCATACCCCTAACAACAAAAAGTTCATTAGAATATTTGGAACAAGTCCAGACCACAGCTGTGGTAAGTGGGCAAAATACAATATACAATGGGACAGCACACGAACATTTAAAGCACTGTAACTACGATTACTACTAAATTCACATATGTTCATAACGTATTGGTACATTCACATATACTCATAACATACTCGTACATTTTATACTTTACATTTAACCCTAATTCAAGAACACCTCGGGAATGCTCCAGGATTTTGCCGAAACTAGGGTCAGCCAAAGAAAGCGAAACTTTTAAATCATATCAGCCAATCAGCTAGTTCCGTGTTTGATCTCTACTTTCCCTGAGAAGCCGTGCCCTTAATAAGCCCATTAGCAATTGGAATAGATGTGGCAAACCATTGTTTCAGATCGCATCAGTCAATCTACTTATATCTCGAAATTTATCATTCCTGTTCATACACCCGGGTTTATGTATGCATCCGTCCTTGTGCTGAAAATTGAAAGTAATGCATTCATATCAAATTACGTAATGCTGGCTTCCGGTCGAACATTCTTCGACAATATATTACTGTTTTTTATAACCCTTGCTATAGAATGCCTTTTCATATTTCGATTAGAGGCAAGGTGAGGATGATTAGAATTAAGAATTTGCGCTATATAGTCTAACAAATCTCCAGAACAAAAAATAGTTAAGTTTAAGGATATAGATCCACTCAGTCTAGCGTCATTCTTTGTCCTGGCTCTACATGGTTTCACGAGATTGAGAACCGTCAACGAAATTGAGAATGGTTAAACCTCTTTATTATATCTATAGTTATTTTCATTAAAATCTATCTCTTTTAGATGTAGTACAGTTATTGGAACAGAGCAAAACAGAAATGTGAAGAAATATTGATGATTATATTTACTAGGTGAGAAACCGCAAATAATGTAGATAAATATTGATTGTGCTTTTGCCAATGGTACCTGAAAAAGTGTTCATTTCTCTCAAATTCGCACGCTGATTTGTTGTGTAGTCAAGATGACACAATATTACCACTTTTGTGCCCAGTAAGAACGTGGGCTGTCAGTGAATATTTACGCCGTTTGGCTAGAAGATTTACATTATGAAGAAAATTTTCAGATATGGTTAATTATTATCATAGTCTAGTTTTTCCATTGTGCTTAAACAGCACAGAAGTGGCGTGCTCAATTCCAGATTTCACGCTGGGTATACTATTTACGTGTATTAGTTTTTGAGATCCAGTGGCAAAAAGAGTTAAAATAGAAACAGAGCCAAAATTTCGAGGTTTAACTCTACTGTTTTACTTTTAAAAACTTACTTGAATGGGGGACTTCCAGACTATTTCACGGCCATATCCTTCTAGTTTCAAACCGGCCAGTGGCAGAGATGTAGATTAGTAGATGAATTCGATTTCTACTACTAGTACTAGTCGGTCTTCAAAATGGAGCCTGTAAATTCTGTGATGACTTTTGTGGTTTTTTTTCTGGTTGTTATTGTTTTTGTGTTGTTTTCTGCGAGGGAGATGGGGAGGGTGAGGGGGAACAATAATGGGCAACGAAACTTCAAGACGCAATCAACACATAGCGATGTGTTTAATGTAGATATCTACTCTTTGTTTATTGTTGAGTTGAAGGCGTTACAAAGACCGAAGACCTAAGTCATTCCACCATTAATTCACTCCATCAAAATATCTACTTTGTGTGAAAATGATTATTTGTATATGTTGAACATGCACGCGCCCTGCTTCTTTTGCCTGTTTGTAACAAATGTTTAATATATTAAAAAATTTTTTTTTAAAAACTTGTTACTTAAAATACACACGCACGTCCGTACTTATAACGAAAAGGATTAACAGTGGATACATGAAAAGGGTAAATGTTTATTTGTTTGTACTGTCCTTGTAAGTATTCGCTTCCCCCATCTATGTGTTTGTGAAAGAAATAGAGAGAGAGAGAGAGAGAGAGAGAGAGAGAGAGAGAGAGAGAGAGAGATGATGATGATGATGATGATGCGTAACTGTTGTAATTGTATTGGACGTGGATGTCTCTGGCGGATGACATCTTGATTTGATTCACTTATTGAAAGCAAAGTGTAGAGACTTCAGAGTACAGGAGTTGTCTCAGCAGTTTGCAGCCTCAGACTGACCACCAACGCGTATCACTATAAAACGTTTCTTCTGAGGTTCGCGAATGTAATGTATAACTATAACTCATTTCATAAATCTGTTATCAAACAAACAGTCATTACAGATCCTCTGTTTTTATCATGCCAGCTACTTGATTTGGTCAAAAAGCGACGCAAGCCTCATTTTGACTGGCAGCAAGACAAACTGCTGATTCACATTCAACTTTGGGTTCACACTGTTGTCCTGAAACCAATTCTGTATTTGAATAAAAAAAAAAACAACTCAGAACACTAGATAACTTAAATATCAAAAGTGAAAATAATGTGGGTTGTGTTCGCCACGATGTTTATGCTGATTATAATCAGTTCATATTTCACTAAACTTAATCATGAAAGAAAAATAATGATGATGATAAGACAATGTAAAAGGACAAGATATTGAGGTCACGGCCTCTCACTCTCACCATGATGTTTACACTGGCTGCCAGGTCACGGGGCAAACAAAAGGACGAAAGAATACAGATGATGTAATCTCATACTGATAAAGATTACCCCGGCCCACCTTCCCGTCATATCTGTTTTGCCTCCTCCAATAATTATGAAACTAGAAATTGTTGTTGTTTTATGTGGTACCCAAATTTTGATGTGAAGATTAGGTGCTATAGTTAGTATGAGTAACTTAGCAATAGCGTTCAGGGATCATTGATGTTCCACCCATTCCCCACCCCTTTTCACCGACCATGTCAACTGACTTTCTCCTGAAGTTTTTTTTTTTTTCCCTAGGAAAATTGAGGGTAAGCACAAAGTACGCTGCCTTATATCATTCTTTATCCCACCCCAACCTCTTTCCGTTCATTTGATTTGAAAACATTCCATGTATATTTTGTAACACTCCCATGGGCTTGAGCACCACATGCATGACAGTACATGAGAAAACAGTGACAAGAGGCACTGGAGCCTTGAAAACACTATTTAACAGGGGATGCCAATAGAAGTGGTGCATTTGTGTCTTAGCTTGGCAGGTGTGACCTTTTTCTCCTGACTCCCCTCTCCCACTTCACCCCCTCCCCCTCCCCCGCCCATGCCCCATGCAAAAAGGAATGAAATGCGGTGTGCGGACGTCACATGACGTAGACTCATTGAAACCAATGAACAGTGAGGCACTGCTAGATGAAGCTTGAAGCATAAAGTAAACCACAGGTGTGCTCCAGCCAGTCGTAACTTCAAAATATGGGGTTTGCTTGCCATGTCTTTACAAAGCCGAGTACATCGAAGAATTAGCCTTTGAAAGTGATTACTTCCCTTGGGTGACTCTAGCTTCCAGTTAGCATGCAGTGATGGTTCGTTCTTTGGTGCCTTTGGCTTATGAAGGATTTACTTGATAATGTGTCTATGTAAAGAGTCATGATAAACAAGAAATACTATATTTTAATGGCGTTGAATGCGTGTCTTCTTTTTGATTGGTTGACTGAGCTGACTTTAAGCTGTGGAAAGAAATGAAATGTATTCTTACTTTGCTGCACAACTTCTTTTTCCTAACTCCATTTCCCTTTCCCTTTTCTTCATCATCACTTCTCCTCTTTCGCCCTCCTCATCCCTCTCGCCCGCAAAATTTCTCTCATACTTCTGTCTTTAATGATGTGTAACCTCATGCGCATTCCATAGTCGCCTATTTTTANATATATATTTATTTATTTATTTATTTATTTATTTATTTATTTATATATTTTTTTTTAGATTTTTTAAATTTTATTTCTCCTACTCTGACCTTCCTTTCATCTTTTGAATGGTTAACAAAATAATTTGTGTTTTGTTTTGATGTTGTATTCCCAAAATTTCAAAGCTTATCCACATCTACCTCATTATTTTGTCTTAGGCAACGAGTTCAGAATGTTAGATTTCTCAAAACCTCAAAAAAAGTGAAGTCGGCAAATGTGGAATGAGCATGGCGATGGTATTGTTGGTGGCAGGTCGATACTATTATGATAACCGTTTCTCTGTACAGATAACATGTATTCTACTTCAGCTGCCAATGAATACCCTACTGTCCCTCATAAATATGTCCCCACTAGTCTCATCTCGAAACTTTGTCTTTTACTTTCTTAATCATATACAAAGGGAGAAAAATCGTTGTAGCACGTAGTAAACTTTTGTTATTTTGTTATTTTCCGGTCGTCGAATTTCAGCTTTACTCTTGACACACTGAATGAATATTATAAGCGTTTATTCCCAACGTTCCGAAATTAGGACAAGTAACTAGTAACAGGCTAAGCTTAATATTAAATTATGAGCCACTTTAAGGAACTCTCTCTCTCTCTCTCTCTCTCTCTCTCTCTCTCTCTCTCTCTCTCTCTCTTTTTTTCTTTCTCACTTTCTCTTTCTTGCTTTCTCTTTCCCACTGTCTATCCTTCCCTTTCCTTCTTTCTTCGGCTCTCTCTCTCTCTCTCTCTCTCTCTCTCTCTCTCTCTCTCTCTCTCTCACTCTCTCCTCTCTTTCTCCATCTCTTTCTGCAGTTACCTCACCCTTTCCAGTCGTTTGTTTCAGTTCCCTAGCTCCCTCCTGCTTTGACTGTGACTTGATCAAAATACTCTCTACTCCCCTCGTCTCTGGCCAGTTCTCCGTATGTTTGCCCATATGAACCATCGCTTTGTAATTTTTCTGTGGACAGAAAGAGTCGAGTAAAGCACAGAAAGGAGAGAGAAGAAAGAAGAGAGGTCGAGAGGAAAGGGTAGATGCAGGGACAAGAGCGATGATACATTTTATTCCACTTAAGCGGAACTCCATAGGAGCAAGAGAAAACTTGCTATAGAGCGGAGGATGTGATTAAGCACTGCTGTTTAATATAGACTTTCAAGCCTGAATGCTGAAAAGGAACGTGTTACGCAAAACGTATCAAGGTTTAAAAAAGAAGATAACTAAAATGATCAAAATCAAGCGGATTCCACTTTTATTCAGTTTGTCCCTATACATGTGACTATTTCCCTGTACTAACAGAATCATGTAATTTCGCTGCACTGAAAAATTAAAATTATTACTTTACGGTTATTTTTGTCATTTTGTCATGCAAACATTTAATTTGTGTGCACAGTGAGTACAAAAAAAATGAGGTGTGAAAAAAATATCATTACTTCAAAAACTATACGTAATATTGAAAATGTTAGTCTATTATCTTTATTATTGCTTTTATTATTATTATTGTTGTTGTTGTTGCTGTTGTTGTTGTTGTGGTTGCTGCTGCTGCTGCTGCTGCTGTTGTTGTTGTTGTTGTTGTTGTTGTTGTTGTTGTTGTTGTTTCACGACGACCTGTAAAATAACATGGAAAATCCGGAACAATATAACCCACCAGCCTTACCTCTGCAGATATTACACCTAATGCCAAATTGGTAACTAAATTAATATAACATACTCTGTGGGAAACACTGTCTTCACTTCTTTAAGGCCCAGTGTAACAAAGACGACAAAAGTGATCATGATGACGACGACGACGACGGAGATGATGATGACTATGACGATGATGATTAGGATGAATTAGTTGATGATGGCGCAGATGTCAATAGTAATGATGAGGAAGATGATGATGATGATGAAGATGCATTCATTTTATTTCTACTGAAGAGGGCTTTTTGCCGAAACATTAAGGTTGTTTTATACTTTAGCGTTTTTTAAAATTTTCATTAAAATTGTCGGATTGAGGTAGTGTTTTAAATTTCTCGCTTTTTTCTTACAACGATGATGATGAGGATGACTATTGATCACAGTTGTGTTTTTTTTCTCTCTTTTTATGCCATTTCATTCTTAGTTCATTGATTTCTACATCTGAAGAAGGACGCCAGTCCGAAAATTTTTGTATTAAATTTGTTAAATAGTTATAGTTTTCTTTTTTTAACTTATTTATATCCAGTGCGGATAGATGTTTTGCAAATAATGATGATGATGATGATGATGATGATGATGATGATGATGATGATGATGCCTCAAACCTTGAAGTCTTTCAAATGCTGATCTCTTTCGTAAGCCGATTTCTGATACCGCAGCATTTCCAGAAACTTCACGTTTTCCAAAGCTATCAGACAGTTGTAGTTGGTTCTCTCCCGACGACGTCTTATGGACCTGATGTATGATCATGAGATCAGATTGTATGAGCACAACGCACATGGCCCCTATTGTCGCGAGGATAGCTGCAGGGGTCTTTTTTTTTTCCCTTTCCGAAACTCAGTTCTTGCATGTTCGTTGAGGAATGAGTTGGTGGTGTATGCAAAGATGTATACATTAATGTTTTAGTTAATTCAAAACAAAATTGAAATCTGAATACTTTCAAGAGGTATATCTTGTAAGTTTCCGACGTACCTTTCGTCTTATTTCCTGTGAATAAACAATTCAAATCTACGAGGATGCAATAGAATGGCAACTGTACTAAAATGCCATTTACTGCCATGACAATTTGGTGACACTAGCACTTAAAAAACATGCCGCACCGAGGAGGTTCCAAGCCTTGTCACCATTAAAAACATAGTACGTGTGTGAGCAGTCGGGAAATGTGTCTATGTCAAGGGTGAACACCAGGCTCACACGTGAAAGTTAAGGACGATTCAGGCAGTAGGTATTCAAGAATTAAATTGCTGTGAAGTTAGCGTTCCTGTTGGTGTAATGGTAGCACGTTCAGACTTGTAAGCTGAGAGACTCTGGTTTCGGAATTCGATAGGGACATGAAATTTTCCGGTGTAGGTTTTTCGGCCCTTTTCCTCAAAATTGATCATTCACAGTTGTTTGGTAAAATTCCCGGTGACCCACATCCCTGGATAATTTGTGACATCATTTAGAAATAATTATCATACTGAACTCACATTTCTCCCTCTTAATAAAAATTAAAATAGAGAATACTAATGCCTTTCTACTCGGTTACACTCGGTGAATGTCGGCAGGATGCCTCATTAGGGCCTTTGAGGAAACAGTAGAGGAAAAGGTTCTGTATCCCATAGGCAGAGACATATGACAAAGTGGAGGTAGTATTCTAAGAGCTGAGAATAACCATATAAGAATGGCCTCAGGTTTCATGTGGACAGTATAACGAAGGAGATGAGATACCATATAAGAATCACCTCATTCTCATCCAGAACGGTTAATTGTCGTGAGGACATGACATGGATAAGCAAGGGAAGTGTGAGCAGTCAGGATATATGTCAGGGTCACGGGTGAGCACTAGCTCACATATGAAGTTAGAGACGATTCAGGCAATAGGTATTTCAGAATTAAATTGTTGTGAAGTTAAGCGTCCCTGCGGTGTAGTGGTAGTACGTTCAGACTTGCAAGCTGAGAGACTCCGAGTACGATTCCCGATAGGGGCATGAAATTTTCTAGTATAGGTTTCCTCTCAAAATTGATCCTTCACAGTAATTTGGTAAAATCCCTGGTGACACACTTTCCTAAAATAATATGTAACATCTGAAAAATTATTAGAGTGAGCTCACATTCCTCCCCTTCACTATGCCTTTCCACCGCTCCCACTGCATGTATAATGTGTTTTGCACATGACATTTATATAAACTTACCCTACAGTTTTATCCATAACTCTTGTATCCATGTGACAATCGACATACGGTTTGCTGCTGTAAATACGAGCGAATGCCTGACTTAGATGTCTGTCGGCTTGGCTGCGTTCAAATTCTGCCATGGTCATCATCTAAAATAGATTGTTACCTAATGATCAGTATCTCGTTCAAGCAAAATATTCGAAGCTAAACTTCGATCTAAAATGCGATCTTTAACAGCAAAATTCTAGGAAACGATTTGCGAGGTCAGTGCCTAATCAAGACAGGGAGCTACTATATTTCTGACAGTTCGTCGATCTAAACTGCGTAGTGCCCCAAAAACAATGATGTCATTTTGTAACATTAAATAAAAAAATTTGGATCGGAAGCACATTCTTTTATTGTGGGTTATAGTGTAATCAGTAAAAACAATGGGATACAGCCAATAGTTACAGAAAATGTTTGAAATGACTACGATAGAGTAGAGATCCCTTACTGCCATGTACAAATTATGCCTATGCGGTCCTTTGCATAACGTAGATTTTTGGGTTTCAAAATGGCCGCTATATGAGGACTGAGTTTCATCAGAATGGCCATTACAACCGTGTACAAGCGGCATACAGTGGGTCTACAATGGTATATTTTTTCGGATTTTCTTCCGGTCGTCTGTGTGAGCCTATTTCAGAAAAAAAGCAACAACATCAGTAATCACTAATTTTGTTTTTATCACACGCTGACTGCACAATTTGTATCGACATGTCATTCAGGATGTAGAGTATACGAGATGATTCCTCTAGTTCATTGAGCAAATTGTGATCGCAGGTTACCACTAATGGGCGAGATTTAATAAGTACGAAAGGACTATTTGGTGTCATCTTTAAGTTCTTTTTGCTACCTGACCGATTGACCGGCTATTTATCTAGCTAGTCTGGTGGAAGGCTGGCTGGATGGCAGAATGGTATACTTCCCTCCCTTCCTCCCTTCATCACTCACTCACTCACTCACTCACTCACTCACTCACTCACTCACTCACTCACTCACTCACTCACGCACTCACTTTCCTTCCATTCCTCACTTACTTTAGTGGGCTTCGTCTTTGCTGGCTGCATTTTCGGAGCTGTGAAAAGTAAGACATTGGTTCCATTTTTTTTAAATTTAATTCAGTGATCTTGTCATGTTTCTAGCAAACAAGTACCTCACTGTATCAAAGGATGGGGTGTGCCAAATAATGGTCTGCCATGAAATCGCAGACTGTTTCTATGCATTTGCTGAGTACGGATTTGAGTCTTCTATGCACGATAGGCGCAAATACCCAATACGCGCCGAAAGCTCAGCCCGCGCGCAGTCTGCTTCAAACAAATCTGCTTCACTTTATTTTTTTTACTTTACACTCTATCCAGAGATAAGACTTCTGTCGGCAAGGTGAGATTTCCTTCAGATTAAGCTACGACATCTAATCACTACCATCTGAAGGTAAGCTCCCGTCTAAACTGGCAGAGGAAGCTGCCTCGACTCAGATAGATGCGCTTTCATAATTCAAATGTTAGACGTTTCTATGACAATTTTCTACGCTAAAGAAACCTTAAACTAGCGATCTGCAATGTTTCTATGCCATATTGATATCCGTCTCTCATGGAGGTTCAGAAAAATAGGGTCCCGATGTTAAATGTGCGACTGAATTCAAAGCAGCGAGGTGTCCCATCACACCTATTCTCTGTTTTTATTCGTCGGGCGGGTCTTTTACTGCTCTACGAAACACTGGGCAGATCTAACAAAATACTGTGGGCTTCACTGATCCTCTCAAAACCTACATCAGCAGCGACATTGCCTGTATGTAAAAACTCCAATGATAACACTGCAGACAAGGCTCAAATTCGAAGGGACGCAATCAGGTAGGAAGTTCTGATATAAAATACACAGGTTAGGGTAGTTTGATTATAGCCCTTTTCTATTTGTGACAGATGTAGGAGAAATCTTCGATCTTAGACAAAGTTTAGTATTGGACGCCGGTAGACTACAGGGCTTCTGTAAAGACAAAATTTCCGTTTGATCTCTGTGAGGTCTAAAAGTAGGCACACATCGAAATATAGATGTAGTAGGGAGAATTATGATAGTTGAAACAGTCGCTCGTGCAATAAAGCAGGTTTGTTTGGTAATAATAATAGTGATAAAAGGGTGATTGTGGTTGCTGTTGTAAATTTAAGGGGGCAGACTCTTGTAACGCCTGTTTGTTTCGTCACTAAACCATCCATACCCAGTAGATTTAAAATATCACCGTTTTCATCAACGCCGAGTAGCTGGTGCCCTTAGTTTGTCTACGAATTTTGACCGGCTTTGTATTAACCTGAAAACCAGTTTTTCGTCGTACAAATTCGTGTAACCGCCAGTTGATGCACTGAACTTGCTGAAGCAAAACTTGTTTCCCTGATAGGTTTTCACACAAGAAAAGTCGCTCCACGCTTTGTCGTCTGCCGAGGTATGACCAGCCAATTCGAAGAATGGGTAGTGTTACTAGTTCTTATAACGGTGACAATAATTGCGATAGTGACAGATGTTTCTATAATGGTGGTAGCGGTGATGGTGGTAGTACTGGTGGATGTCCTTATTAATAAGCTTATTGATGGTTTCTGTTGTAGCTCTTGTGGTAGTGATGGCTGTTGTTAATTGTGGTGTTAATGTTAGGAGTAACAGCAACAGTTATGGTAAGTATGGTAATAAATAGTAAAAAAATGATAGTAATGCATGCACAGGTGCTTATTATTATTATTATTATTATTATTATATAACAGCAGAATACAGTTTAGCAGTTGTAGTAGTTGTGTTAATAGTAAGTACTACTGACATTAGGCTGACATTTCCACTACTTTTTGTCACAGTATAACTTTCATTTCAAAAACAATATGAAGTGACTTACGTTGCATCTTCTGCCGTTTCAGTTGTGGTGTGCCTAAATTCGCTTCCCCGGACCCCATTTGTGTGGCAGCTTCAGCTTGGCCGGAACTAACAGGAGAAGGTTTCGCACTGGAACTTTTCCCTTGTTCAACCCAAACATTTCTGCTGACACCCTGAGGCATGGACCTCCTGACACTCAGAAATCGGCGCATTTGAGGACCTGCTCTGGACACGACCTCCGTCTGCGTGAAGGATGACATCGTCGGTGCCATCTTCGATGCTGATGTAGAGGGACCGGCGTCTGAACACTCGTTCGCTGTTGGCGTTTGCAGTGGATGGCAGGCTGGCTTAGGCGTCGTCTCACACTTGTTGGAAATTGTGCTTAGGGCAGTCCTCCTGACCTGACCTGGTCTGGACACAGGTTGCCTTGTGGTTGTAAATTTTGAATTGCTCTGGTCATCGCTCGGGCACACAACTGTCTGTGTAATGTTCTCTAACTCTGTTAGCCTAGGGGAACACTTGACCGGGGATGTTTTACCTCGTCCAATTTCCGTAGCCTTGAAGGTATCATTTTGTAGAGTTGTACTTGTTTTGCCTTCGCTTGTACCAACACCCACAAGGCTTGTTTCTGATGAGAATGTTTTTGAATCGTCTTTATTTTCACAAACTACTTCAGCCTGATCGTTTTCTTCCTTATTTAATTCATCAAGATTCTCCCGAGAAGATGACGCTGTTGTAGTTTTGCTTTCCAGTTCCTCAGGGTTCGAAGCTAAAACATTATTATTACCAATGTGTCGTGACGCTAAAATTCTCGAAATCATTGGCCGGACGCTGTGAGACTGCGAGCTTCGCCTAGCGGCTGGCGGCCTAGGACTGAAGGCGCCTGGTGAGAATATCTTGCATGAAGCAAGTTTTGGGAGGTTGGCATCCGATGAGGTTGACAGGGGTATAGGTTCACATTTTGTACCCCCATCATCATTTTCGCATTCGGGTGTTTCATCATACTGACTTCCACTGGCTTCATGAGATGTAAGTTTGTCTGGATGCAGACGGGGGCTACTCACAGTACCAGGGCTCTGTGATATTGCCAGGATTTCTGACTTACACCGAGCAGCAAATTCGGATAGCTGCTGGTGGTCCCTTTGATCAGGTGATTTACAATAATCAGAAATTTTACTCAACCAAAGGTCAGTTGCATCTAGAATTACTTTAGCGACCGGGGGCAAGGTCTGGGCCGGATCATTGTCTGCTTTTGCATTATCAAGTCTGAGCTCTTCCACATCATGGCTGCTTCTGTCCTCTAGAACACTTTCTGGGCTATTGCCGCAAATTTCTCTATGGTCAAAGACATCCACCTTGGAATTGGCAGTTTGTCCGGTGCTGGATGAGGCTACCAACTTCTTTTCTTGTCTTTCACTTTCACTTTTAATGTATTTTTCCTCGTCGGAAATGCTGGAACTTACTTGTGAGATTTCAGCTGTTAATTCTTTTGTGTGCTTTTCACTGGAAGTTGAATACTCACTGTGTACAGCTTGTTCGGAGATCGATTCATCAATGTTTGGTCTTGAACCTGACTGTAAACAAGCACAAACTGAAGTGTTATCGCATATTTCTGAGAGCTTGTCATACTCTGAATTACTATTCACAGCTGGTTCTTTAGAACTGACATTGTCTACATCATTGTGTATGACTGCGACTTTATCTTCTAGCTGGCCTGCAGTTTCGTGTACAATATCTCCATGACCGGCATTCACACTTGAAGCGTCTACTTTTGCTTCTGGTGAATACCGTTGTCTTGTGTCTCCTGTAGAATCACAATACATCTCACCCATATCTTCAGAGTGACACCTGTTTATGTCATGAATAACGTTTTCGGCGATGTCATCATGGGCTGACGTTTGATCTTCGGAAATATTTTCCCTGGCAGCAACTGATGATTTTTTTTCTTGATATTCTGTATCATCGTCCGCATTTTCTATCCTGGATTCCTTCTGGGGGTCTTCTCCAGATGGAAATGGTGCCAGCGGCGCAATCAGTGCTGGTTTGTCGAACTCCACATCAAGACTGGAGGCTGACAAGGATAAGCCAGGACCTGGAGGACATATGACTTGCTTCCGGATGTTGTGGACAGTATCCTCAGAGGGTAAAGCTCTTCCATCGCTAATAACGTTATCATCACGACCATCATGCGGGATTCTTATGTCGTTTTCGGTATCTGTTTCACAAGTGTCATCTTCCTCAGCTTCGCAGAGCTCAGAGTCCATATCACTTATCCTATCCTCATTGTCCGTTTCCCATGGAGACAGAATTTCCCTCGTAACATCGAAAAGGTCATCATCCTTGTCACTAGCCTCTCCTCCAACGGCACCACTGTTATTAACTCTTTTGTAATCACCTTGACTTGTGTTATCCCCATTCATGTTTTGTAAGCAAACTTCGCCTGGAACACAAGCCTCGTTGGGATCAGGCAAAGGGACTGCGACGGTTTCCTCGAAACTGTGATGTTGTGTTGTATTCGTGCAGCAAATGTCTTCATCACAAACGTCGCCTCGTGGTTTATCTAACACGGGAGATCCATTTTGATGTGGACTTTGAACGGCTGACACTTCATGATTGATTTTGTCCGGGGGAATCGGCGATCCCACTTGGTCACGAATAAAAGCCCTGCCCAATCTTAACTCAGGCTGGTCATCATTTCCGAGCGATGTGGGGCTTGATGCTATCTCACTGGTGACAGCATCTCCGGAACCTGTCTGATCAATGGTATTAACAACATCGACATCGTTTAATAGTATATTATCCTTGTCAACGTCATTTTCTGCTGTGTGACTAGAGTTACAGCCTTCTGGTGCGACCTGAACGGATATTTCGTTCTCTGGTGCCATCTGACCTGTCATATTATTGCACTGCTCCACCTGATCAATGACGCATTCATCAGGGTCTACAGCAGAAGCGACTAGGACCTCAGGTGCTTCCTGCTGTGTGAAGCTGGTGTCTGGTGCCGTCTGAACTGTAAAGCTGGCACCTGATGCTGCATGACCAAAAGCATCGTTACCTAATGATATTTCAGCTACAGCATCATCACCTAGTGCAATAGGAAAATTATCATCTACTCCTATTTGATCTGCTTCATCATTACATGCTGCTACTTGACTGATACTGTCATTGTAATAATCTGATGCATTGTCACAGTCATTTGGTGCTGCCTGGCTGGTAATGTCGTGATTTGGTAGTATCTGCCAGATGATATCCTTGTCTCCAACCGCCTCACCAACATCACCGTCCTTTGATATTACCTGTTTCTTGATGGAAGTATCCAGAGCTATCCGATCGAGCACATCATCTGGAACAACTTGAATGGGGATGACGTCAGCTGATGCTTCTTTGGTATCATCGTGTGGCACAACGTGATCTGCAGAGTGCCTAACTGAAACTGCCTGATCCCAGAACGCAGCATCATCTGGTACTGTCTGACAAGTGTCTTCCGTTTCCGGAATTATTTGAACAGGAACACTGTCATCTATGGCTATCCTCCCGCGGCCTCTGTCATTTGGTGCAATCTGATCTTGTAAATCCTTCTCTGCTGCAACATGACCATCATTGTTACATGAAGCCATCTGACCAGTGGATGCCTCATAAACAATGTTGTGAGTTGACTCACTCTGTATACTGATAACAACATTTGGGGGCTCTTGACTAAGCGGAGGTGAGTCAGATGCTTCTTGACCAGTTACATTATCATTAGGTGACTGAACTCTGAACAAAGCTACCTGAGATTTAATATCGTCTTTCCTAGTATTTGCCTGATACACAACATCGGTAGGTGTTGCATCCAATGCAACAGAATCATGTAAAGGCTCAGGACTTTTGTCGTTTTGGATTGATCCTACTTGATCCACGACCCCGTCGTTTGATATTGTCTCACATATAACATTGCTAACTGGAGTTTCAGTAACGTCACAAGCGACAGCAGTAAGTGAATCTACTTTCTCTAATGTGCAACCATCTCCGGATATGTCAGGGCTAAATAAGGCTCGGGGATCAGAACCAACGTCACTTGAGACTCCTAGAATTTTGACCTCATCATCTGCTGTTTCCACGCCATTTTCTCTATTGAGTGTCTTTTCCTGAAAAGAGACAGCATACTGAAGTGTTTCCTGACTTGCGCCAACTTGAGCTATTACACTATCCTCGCCTAATGTTAAATTGACTATTTCATCCGTATCGTGAATTTTGTCATTCCTAGCATCTTCCTCTTTGTGCATCACTTCACTCATGAAACTTCTGTCATCTCCATGTGGTATATCAGATGTAATATCGTCAGCGCCTTCATGTATAATTTCACACCTGGCATCGTCACGATGTCTTACTTCATCATTCTGAAGTATTTCTCTGCGTGTGGTGTCGTCAGGCACTGCTTCGCCATTTGCAGAGTTTATGTGACTCGCCACACCATTACCAGCTGTTTTCGCAACATCTGTGTGCATTGCATCACCCGTAATGCTTTGACTCCCATGTGCCATTGCATTCGTGACACTGTTTACATCTTCATGTTGTATTTCGCCATCAGCAAGCACTGCCTCGCCAATATCATGTTCTAGATCAATCAAGCTGTCATTTTTCAATGACCCTTGGCCATTTTCATGTAAGACTCGACTCACTTCACCAGGATCGGTTGATGATTCGCCATTTTCATAAAGTTCGTCAGACGTGACGGAATTATCATGTAGTATCTTATCATCTCTATGTACTACATCAATCATGGCGGCATTAACACATTTCCCAGATTTTGATTCACGTACTACAATGTCAGCATTGTCTGGTGTAACATTTGGCGTTATACTTTCACCACTTGCATACATTAATTCATCCGCGACACTGTTTTTCTCTTTAAATATTACTTGGTTTGTGACATCATCTTGATGGATGTGTATTTTTACGTCAGATGCTTCTTCTATGCCAGCCAGAGCAAGATCTTGTGCCATGTGATGTTCTGCTCTTTGTTGTCTTGTTTCAAGTGTCGACTTCTCGGTCTCTTGTAGTTGTCCACTTTCTTCCTTTTCAGTTTCGGCCTCCACGTGACATTCTTCAGACTCTACGATACTGGTTTGGTCTTTGAGCTTCAGGTGCTCTTGTGTAGTGTTCTCTGACAGTCTTGAGAATTCTTGATCATCATCGTCAAATTGTTGCTTTTCCTGCCTTTCAATTTCTTCGCTAGCTTCTACATTCTGATACACCAAATTGCACATCTTGTCCGAGTCTTCTGAGTCAGCAGGAATAAAGTCAGCTATACAATAATCCAATGACTTCTTGTCGCTGAACAACAGTTTGTCGTCGTGGGGAACAAGGTTTGGCACATCACATGGGGCAGTCTTGTTTTCTCTTACGTACAGTTCGCTATCCATGACAGGTGCGTCTACATTATAAAAAGTTTTGTTTGACGACAGGTCACCGCATCCCAAGTCGGTATTTGAGAAAGATCTAGAGCTTTGCGCCTGTGCACTGCTGCTGTCCTCTTCACAAGTTAGAGCAAGGTGAGAGCTGCTCTCTGCTTGCTCCTCGTTTCTGGTTGCTTCATCTTTGGATTGCTCGCCGTGTATGCTCGCTGCACTGTTGGATACTTCAGCGCATTCATGGTTTGGGTAATCCTTAAAGGACAATGACCCGGATTTTTCACAGGGAGCAGCTACGGGAGATTTGCTCACTGTACATGCAGGCGACTCGCTAATGTTGTCGTCCATAGCGTTGGGTCCCATGGCTTTGTCTCCTATCCCACCGATGACTTCTTCTAGCAGTGCATCTGCGTCTTCATCAGTTCGTTCCCTCTGTGGAATGATTGGTCCAGTGGCCTCCATTCCATCGAAGCTTCTAAAATCATTTTCTGCTGATGCGAAGAGCTCAGGGTCGTCATTCTGAGTACCGTCCTCGATAGAGACTGGCTCTTGAGATTGGTTATCCTTGATACTGGACTCTGTCGTAAGAGTGGGCTCGGGGTACCCGTTTCCTCCTTTTGAGTCATGACTTCCCACAGACTGTATCCCAGAAGTATGGTGGTCATTCATATTGTTTGCGGTAGCAGCTTCTTCGGCAGTGAACCTGTTCTCTGAGGTGTACTGAATTTCGTCTATTTGATTGTCTGTCGCAGGCACAACACTCTCTGTATTGTCTATGGATGCAGCTTGTGATGCTAACCCAGTAGGATTAACCCCAACTGAACAAGCGAACGTGCTGACCAAAACCTCTGAAAGGTCCAGGCGAATAGGTTGGCCTGCATCCTGATCGGTAGCAGTGGGTCTTGGCAAATTTGTACTTCCTGCCCCGGTGACAAAAGCACCTTGCATTGGACTTGCGATAAATGTCTCCATGATGGGTGGTTCGGTTCCACTAGCTGTTTGGACAGATGAATGCGTGACGGGCGTAGACGTTCTGCTGAGAGTTGCAGCCTCTGTGTTCGTGAGTAGAATTTGTTCATCTGATGCCGCTCCCGGTGTTGGTGACAAAGGTCGAGGTGGTTGTGCTAGTGGTGGTTGCGCTGGTGTTGGCTGTGGTGGTGTTGGCTGCCTTATAAGTAATCCGACTGGAAGTTGCGGCACCAGTGAAGCTGGTACAGATAAATCAACAGCCGAACCTGGATCAATAGGAACCACAAACTGGAGATCGTCCTCATCTAAATCTCTCGTTTCATCTGGGATGCCGTAGTCGGCTGAGGCCGCCCTTGACTGGGTCTGTCGGCTTGCTGTCCGACCTCTGCCACGGCCAGTCGATGGACGTGATGGATTGCGGCCGTTGCTGACACCTTCTTCTTCATTATTAACATTGACATCGTTATCTTCAGTCTGAAATGTCAACGGAGGTATATCAGCATTAGGAGCTGGATCATCACTGTCAGAGGATTGGCTATCTGCAGATACTGAGTCCGCTAGCGCGGCCTCGACACCAACGACATCGCATGTCAACGACTCTTCTGTATCTGGTCCACATCCTTCTTCTCCTTCATCATTTTGTAGACTGACACCATCAGCTTCATCGTTGTCACCGGCATTCTCATCATCTCCTTCATTATCGTCATCACTCTCATCCGCATTTTCCCTGTAAGCCGTGGACGCAATTGGGGTAGCATTGTTCCAGTTCTGATTCTGCATACCAGCTTTGGAACCTTCAAACGAAACATTCAGATTGATAAAAATTTTACATAAAAAGTGTAGTGCAATAGAATTGGATTAGATTTATATCGGTGACTGTTTAAAGGAAAAAAACTGGTAGAAATTTGTGACTTTACTTCTTTGGGAAGAAATTTATGGAGTCGCTTCGTAAAGCTGCATAGGCGCAGATGGGTGGGGTGGGATGGTTGAAGTACGACTATATTCGCAAATGCATTTTCTTCACTGATTCAACCAAGCTAATATTAAGCTTGGTTTATGATGAGCCAGTACCTTTTTTCATTGCCGTTATCCCAAAGCTTTTTCAAAATCAGCCCGCCCAGTTCTAGAAAATACATTCATCAGGTTGTTGTTTTTTTTATATGGAGGCCCCCATCAGAACTCTCCCAACGTTACGACACGGTGATTGTATAAAGCAAGTCAGATTTTCCGTTCACCCAGTCGCCATCCTTGGATATTTTGCAGGTGCGGGCGGCACGCCTGGTATTATGAGGATATCTGGACTTTTTTGTGTCCTTTAAATTTCATTAAACCCAGCACATTTGTTGGTCGATGATGGTGATGATCATGATATTGACTGTAACTGGTGCAGCTGAGAAAAATGGAAAGCACGAATAATATCTACAAATCTTGAGACTCTCCGAGTGTGTCTGGGGAATTCTGACTCTTACCCTAAGCACACCTTGGGCAAGTGCCAGGATTTTGCCATAACTGAAATCACTGGACTGTCTTTAATCAGTCAACTCCAACAAACCTCACCTGCGGTTTAAGCAAAATGTAAGCGTAAATAGTAATGTGATTCGCCATCAGATCTCGTTTCCGAAAGTTAAATATGCATCAGCCAATAAAAGCCATTGTAACAAACCATATCAGCCAGTTGTTTTCTTTCGACAACCGAAAAGTAGAAAACGGAAGTAATAAATGTTGGAGTTGTGGCTTGCGATTCCCGGGTGATCGTGTGTGCATAGTAATTAAAAGTGGTCTTTGGATTATAATAAGAAAGAAGTAGACTAGACTACGGGAGGAATTCCGAATAAGACTCACACTGATGCTCAAGTCTCGGTGGATAATAGAATAAGGATTCGCCTTGACTGATGCATCTGTCTCGATGGGCATTAGGGTTAGACGGTTAGTTTCAGGGACAGGTTTAGGATTAGGGATAGGGTTTGCGTTGTTGTTTTAGACTGTTAGACTAGATCTAGTCTAGTCTAGTAGGCTTGAGTTCTGGTTAGGAACGTGAGTCCCATTCAGAATTCTCTCCAGAAGTATCCCTACCTCTTCTTTGGTCGAGTCTCATAGCAGTTTTGAAGTGCAGCGTGACGACTTTACCGACGGCCTTGGCTATGGCTTCGTCCACACCAACCTTGACCTTGTCAGCCCCACCGTCGTAGTCTTTGCCAGCATACCCGAAATCAAGACCCAAATTTAGGTTCATCAGCCTGTCTAACTTCATGACAGCATCGCCATGGGTTACCGCGAAACATCTACCTGTCATCTCTCCACCGAGCGGTTGGTTCATAAGACTGTCTTTCACGGACATAGTTCGTTCACTGGCTAGAGTTGCACTCCTCTTCATTTCCGGCGCCCGTGCCAGAGCATATTGTTTCATGATTCAGCATTAAAGATCTTCTAGCAGATTACCTCTCAGTTGCCAAGAACTTTGTCAGCAGCCGTGCTGACGACTTTACGATCCAGATGTGAGATTGTTAAAAAACTCTACATCGGTGTAAGTTTCGACAACCCGCACTGTGGAGCTCTTCACACTTGGTGACGTCAGTACCATGGACCACAAGCGCGCGGTGCTGCACAATCTACCGGCAGAATTACCGGGAAAACCCGTTTTGTTCTCACGAGTGACATCGTGTGCAAAGGCAACAGTCCATAGAAATGCCGTAAGCCGATATATTTATTGTTAGCTGAAGTGTCCCAGCCCAGCCCGGGAAGAAACGAGGGAGACGGGTGATAAGGCAGCTAAAATCATGCCGCATCTACACTCATAACTTTATATGTTCCTTTCTGATAGCAAAATCATTGTGCTCAGACCTGACTCTGGTCTCCTAACGTCAGCCTGACAATTCTGGGTTGGAGACTGCACCTCTTGACCGGTAACTCTGCTTAACTTGTCAGCTAGCCATGCCTTTTGCTGTCGCCCGTTTTGTACTGAGTAGTCTCATTCCCGATGTTCAGTGCATACCATGTTTCTACTAACCCTCCCAGGGCCCCAAGGTGCCACCTACGGCCAACGATACATTGTCTCAGAGGTCTTTCCTCGCCATTTTTGGATGTCTTGCCAAATTTAAGACAAATTTTTTAAATTGTATGATGAAACAATAAACAAATCCAGCCAGCCTCAGATATTAATTTTTATAATTATGTTAGATATATGTAGCGTAAGATATAAGTAAGTATAGCTCTATGCACCACCTCAACATCTTCTCTCGGTTCGGTGATTTCCGCAACCTGCTGGACCATATTTTGCTAGCATTCTACTATTTGAGATAACCTAGAATGAGACCATCTTGGAGCTTCCATAAAAGTCTTCCCCTATATTTTTTCAGATAAAGCTGTTTCTTTCTTTCTGTCGACAATAAGACTGGCACACTTGTTCACAATGTTCTCTTGGCCGTTGTAATTAGCAATAGGTAATCAGGATTGGCTTTAATAACATGCTAGTCGACTCGTGATTTCAGGCAACGTGATTCTCAGCCCAAAGATTAGATGTACCTCTACAGATACACTATAATAATTTACAGATAATAATCTGTTTACTTATTGTTGTTTTCTTTCATTTGTATGCATTGAGACAATTATAATACCACACCCTGTGATTTTTACGCCATTTTAGTCACTGCAGTTGACCATATTCTTAGTGTCAGGCTCACAGACCGCCGTTTTGATGAGTGGGAGAGAAGTGTGTGTGTATGTGTGTGTGTGGGGTGGGGGGGT
>JAWQUT010000019.1:1963333-1976501 GCA_033807755.1 Ellobium chinense | reverse complement strand
TCATGCGTGAAAGAAACAGAGTACCAGAAGTGCATTGTCCATTGTGATGGATTGATTTATAGTCTAATTATGCATGTTTGAATATTGAATACGAGCTTTAATGAGTGTGAACGTGTGTGCTGTAAAGTATAGTATTATTTGTCATTATCATCATTATGATCATCATTTTCATCATTTCATATTCATTACACTGTGGGTGCACTCTTTGCAACCAAGCAAGTTTTCCTTCGGGATAATGATTCAAACTTTCATATTACCCTAACCCTTTGAACCCAAGAAACTGATATTTCGATCTGGTTTTAAAAAGCATATGCCCCGAGCGAGAGACCTATAAATCGGGTCGTAAGTAATAGCTGTGCCAGGAGCTTAGGAAAATAGATTCACATGGGGGAGGGTAAGGATTCAGTGAGTTAGACAGAGAAAAAAAACCAATGTAAACCAGAGGTATAAGATACTCTTTTAGAACATTATTATATTTATTTGTTTACGATGAATTTGAATTTAAGAAGCGGTAGTCAGGCATTGATGTGCCTGCCAGTCCAGAACCTGTGCTCGGTTTGAAGATTTCCCAGGAACAGCCGAGTGTTCTAGAGGTTGCTGTGCATTTTTGCTTATCGACACTGGAGTCAAACAAGCGCCCGACTTTCTCGAATGCGGCACTTCAGTATGGCTGAGGAATACAATATTATATAACTTGGAGTTATGAAATTTAATCCATCCATCCATCCATCCATCCATCCATCCATCCATCCATCCATCCATCCATCGTCTGTCCATTCTTCAGTCTAGCCAGCTGTTTGTCCATTCTTCAGTCTAGCCAGCTGTTTGTCCATTTACAATCTATCCATCTTTTGTTCACTCGCCCGTCCGTCCGTCAATGAGTCTGCCCTATCTTCTTTTGACAGCCTCCTAGGAAGCGTGTTCCATAATTCCAGCGTAAGAACGGTGTTGCCTCTCTGGTTATGTGCTTTTCCCCTGGCGCGAGAATTTTTTTGTTTGTTTGTTTTGCCTGCATTTCCCTACGCATGCTGCTAAAGTAAAAATTAATGGAAGAAAAAGACATGCTGCAAATCGGGCATTTTACCCGCCTTACCCTACCCGTCACGATTTTGCCCAACAACTTCCCAAATGCGATTTTCCCTTACAATGGGGAAATGGCTTTCCATAAAGCCATGTTATCCTACCGTCGGAGAGAATCCGTACGAGTAGTAACATTGCATACTTACTCTTTTTTCACTTACCATTACTTTGATCCCTTTGCAAGCCCCTCGCATCTTGTCGTGCTCTGCGTTAAATATAAGAAAGGTTTGGCTGGCATCGTTCTGGTCCACATATTCGCCCAGCTAGAGTGATGTATGATTTTTCGACATTTATCCTGAGGAAGTGTTGCACTGCCATTTTAGTTTCATCAAAGCAAAGGTCATTAAGTGATATGGGAAGTCGATGTGATTGTGTCCACTGGTCAAACGGCGAGATTAACTTTTACCTTCAGATGGATGGATGGATGGAGGGATAAGTGGGTAAGTAGGTGAATGGACAGACAGACAGACGGACGGACAGAGAGTGCATGGATGGATGGGTGGATGGATGGATGCATTGATGGATGCATGGATAGATGGATCACTTAAAGACCATAAGAGAAGAACTAAAGACGCGGCGAAAAGTGTAGAGGCTCGTACTGATGTTGATATCTTCCACAGGCTTGGTATATCTATCCCGGATCTTTAGCAGAAATCTTGACGCGGGTGACACATTATCTTACCGCATAATCTTTCAGCTGTTGACTTCTGCTGTAGGTACTTCCTACTCTCATTAAGCGACCGAAGAGCACTTCATTCGCCTGACAGATCTTTTCTTGTTGAGATGAACAGTGTTCTAGGTAGCGTGACCTGTAGAAACATGACACATGGGAAAAAAGACCAAGATTTCTTTTCGTGAAGCCGACGAATGTATGTGTGTGTGCGTGCGTGCGTGCGTGCGTGCGTGCGTGCGTGTGTGCGTGTGTGTGTGTGTGTGTGTGTGTGTGTGTGTGTGTGTGTGTGTGTGTGTGTGAGGGATAGAGGAAGGAAATGGGAAGTCCTCGTCTGTGTTTCTGTTTGATGTTTAGACCGATGCAATCATTGCAAGGGTCCACCGTCTTCTCATTTAATAACATAATTCCATAGAAATACTATTGATTATTATGTTTAATCTTGGAGTCACGTGATTTAGTGGACACTGAAACGAGGAAAGCCCATGCAACTGACACGAGCAATCTCGGCGGCGTTTAAGAGAGGACATGTCACACCCGAATGAATGAGAAATGATAAGAGTGTTACATTTTTCGTGTCATCGTTTAAAGGGGCAGGGATAGATTCTACCACACCGCCTAAAAAAATCCACAAAATCTTTTCAAAAGCCTTAGACTGCGTACCCTTCCCTTCCGCCTGATCATTTTTGAGAAAATATCGCTGGAATATCGGTAAATTTCACCCTGGTAGGCCACTATTACACGTGCTGTGTGACTTATAAAGCGAAAAAAAAGCTAACAGACAATTGATGCAGATGCATGAGAAAACTGTGCGGACCAATCGTTTTGTTAGCATATCTCGCTTTCTGATGTCATACAGCACGAGTAATGGACACGCGCAGGGTGAATATCCCGACATTCCAGCCGTGTTTTTTCGGAACCTCTCAGGGCAAAGGTAAAATATACACAGTTAAAAATTTATGACAAAATAATATGGACTCATTAGGCTGTGAAACAAATAATATCGCTGTCCCTTTAAAATTAATGGGCAAACAATAAACGTACTTCTTGGCGAAGGTTGCGCTCCCCTCCCGTGATTTCTTGTTAGGCGGGTCCCCTTTGTCCTTGGGTTGTAGATCCAGACTACCCTCGGCCGAATCTGTGTGCTCACTGATTGTACTTGGAGTGGCCTGGAAACATTAACATAGAGAGGGCGGACAAGTCATTATCAAGAAAAAGGAAATGACTGAAATTTCATACTGTAGTAATTATCTTACTTGAGTCTCTTTTGCCTGTTACTACAGACATGCAAAACTTAGAGAATAACTTGCTAAACTTAGGCTCGTTTGCGTGAATATAGGCTTATTTGTCTCACTATCATAAGTCAAGGACTTCTTAAACTAAGTGACATTGCGTCTTCCCCTTAAACTGACGAAGGCGATCACTATAAACGACACAGTAGAGAATGAAAACAAAAAAAAGATCACACTAATATAGAGGAGGCAATAAAACGATTCTATAGACCAGCGCTTTGGGTAGGATGGTTTTATATCATACAAAGGTTTCACAGATATTATTTTTTTTTAAAAAGTATTCGCTCATCCCAACAGATGTGGGCTTAGTAGTTCAAATTTCAAGCATTTAAAAGGCATTAACATGGATTCCATATTATCTCAAAGGACAGAAAATCAAAGAGGAAAGTGACACAAATTTAAGACCAATACCGTAGATCCTCAGTTCAGATCGAAATTTCTGCGGAACCTCAGGTTCTTTGATGGCGGGTTAGCCATTAGTTTTTACACTGGAACTTTACTGTCCCACAGTGTGATGCACAGAAATATTAAATTCATGCTTTAAAATATAATGCTCCAGAGCGATACTTTTTTACTAAAGTTTACAAGAGAGGGTATGATGTATTAACTCTTGTCTCAGCATGTCTTTACCGGCAGGCAGTGGCTGCAGTAGTCTAAATGTTTCCGGAAGCCGATGCGACCAGCTGGCCTCTCAATGGCAGGCGGACTTTGCTGTTTGCCACTTACACGCCGACTAGCAGCTGCAGCAAAATTGACTCTAGGTCTGTATTGGCACGGCTGAAAAGAAACAAACATATATATCTGGTTCCTGGATAAAATGCATTAATACGTGGGAAATGTTTATGATGAGACACTGATACTCTTTAGTTTCCGGCCTCCATTTATAGGCCAAATCGCTCATTGTGTACAAACTATCAATTCACTAACATAAAAAAAAAAAAAAATCCCCTTTTCCTGGGCATTGCCAGCCAATGTCAGGGTATAGAAATGTGTAAAAAGACATGTGATCTTGATAAGGCATCCCATTTATTAGTTCCAGGTACAGTCTGAGCCTTACAACTGTAACAGTGAGTTAGACGTATAAATTAGCATGCGGTCAAAATCAGGCTAATAAAAAAAAAAAAAGGGGGGACTAAGTCAGATGGAGATGAGTCTCTTGAAATGAAGTGAAAACTTTGGCAATTAATCTCTGCTCTTCATTAATTTACTGTTATTTCCCTTGTTTGAGATCTGGAAACTAATAGAATCAAACTGGCCTTCATGTACTATCATCAAAGCTGACCTCGCAGCAATATTTAAAGTGCGAAATCTTCTTTTTCTGTTACAGTGCAGGACATCAACTTTCTTTGACTCTTTCATGTATTCCAAGAGCGTGTCACAAATAGTCAATTGTTGCTAGAGCTGAAATAATAATGGCTATTTGGAACATCCGGATAATATAAATTAGTTCACTTTTCCTTTCTTAGTGGTTAGACCATGCTGGCTACACGGCGACCGTATTCATGAAAATGCGAGTTACTGACTTATCTCATTTTACAACCAGCAAAGTTGACAGACCTGGAGGGACACACATGATTAATGGTAGGAGAGGTTGGTAACTATACAGTGTATGTTTTTTTTTTCTTTTCGCCTCCCTCCTTCATCTCTTCAAAACCTGTAACAACAATACTTGCTATTCTCAGCTTTTTCTCTATCCCTTACTCCTGTCCCTCTTCTAGATGCAACTAGAGTGACTGCCATAATGACAACAAAGAATTAATAGGAAGAGAACAGACAGATCACATCATTATGTGATTTTATTTGGAGATAGGAAGACTTTTGTGTCCAGAACCAAGAAGACTTCACTCTTTATGCAGTTACCTCACCCTTTCCCGGCGCATACTTTAGCTCAGAGAATTTCGCGTCCTCTTGTCTTGCCTTGACCAACAAACGTTCTACTCCCTTTGTCTCTGGCCAGTTCTCTTTGTGTTTTCCCAACTTTAGCATATTCCTGTAATTTCTCTGGATTCAGAGGAAAGATTCATGCAAAAAAAAAAAAAGGCGAACAGCAAGACAATTAGGAAATGGTGATGTAATGAAATGAAAGAGGGCCTCTCTTTGAGATTATGAGCCCAAAAATTTCAGAATGTCATCTCACCACCATCCGGGAATGTCTAATTTTTCGGTAACCTGGCTTATGTGCCGAAAAAGTCTCTCACCATTAAGGGCAATAAAACCTAATGTGCTGTTACTGAATGGAAACTGCAAGTATAGAGGATCTGTAATGAGTATTTGTTTGATATCAGATTTATGAAACAAGTTATACATTTATCGTATTCGCGAGCCTGCGGTTGATCCTTTGTATCATATAATCTAATAATTAATAAAAAATGAACTTTTAATTATGAAAAGGACACTGAAGTGGCCCTCATCCTGTTTGAGACACATCAATCACAACTGAAATGAATGAACCACACAGTTACGCGACAATAAGTAGATCCAAACAGCTGACAATCATTGATGAAACTTTAGACCACAGAAACAGTGTGACATTTCAAGTACTTTTAATTACAATGTTTAACTGAATTGAAACTGAAACATGAAGAGAACGATGACAAGGGATAAGAAAGACAGATTGAAATAATTATTTTCTGAAAATCTAGACAGAGGGAAACCCCACGGCAGTGAAAATAGTTACAAATGAAACGACGTCACATAAGCATACGCCAAGAGGTGTCCAAGGCTTCCAATCAAAGTATTCGTAAGCAGGTCAAAGGTCATATTTATGTAACGTATGACATACAAACATATCATGACACACTTTTACGTCACCGGAAATAGGCCCTGTTTATATAATAAATGCATTCTGACAACTTGCATATATCGACATGAAGAGGATGCCCTACTTTTCAGATGAAAGGTGAATAGGCCAGTGTTGTGTATTAGTATTAGTCATCTAGTGAGGGTCATATTTATTCCTTGAATGCATGTGATACTGTATCATTTGAAGCACTTTGAAGTCTGGAGTCTAAATGATGATGATGATAATGATGACGATGATGATGATGATGATGGTGATGATGATATCAGATACCTGAAAGTCTCTCAACTGTTCATCTCTGTTGTAGAACGATCTCTGACAGCGTAACATTTCCAGGATCTTGGCATTTTCGGTAGCGATAATAATGCTGTCCCGTATCCTTGCTTTCTGGCGACGACTGGTAGCCCTATGTGGCATTAAACAATGGTTTATGGACTTATTGTGGACCTATGTGTCAGATGCACATTAGTTCGGACACTCCTTCACCTATCTCCTGGCACTTGATTAAATGACTGATTGATTGATTGACTGACTGACTGACTGACTGACTGACTGACTGACTGACTGACACTGACTGACTGACTGACTGACTGACTGACTGACTGACTGACTGACTGAATGACTGACTGGAGGACATCATGGCGCCTCTTGATGATTACTGCATCTTTACGCCATCAGCTTATTAATTTGGGTAACTTTCCCTTTCAGCTTTGCCCGGTTAGCGACCTCTAGGATCCTTTTCTTCGACTTTTAAGAGTGTTACGGAACTTTTAACGCGAGCAACGTTCACACAGGACTTCTAATTTTTTGCTCTCCTCCGACACGCCTAGACTCTTATCCTGACAGAATGTAACTACAGCCTGGGTCTGGCGGACATTTAGCTTTCCTTTCTCCTTCATTTCCCTCTGTAGTAAATTTTTGTTTTCATGCCAGCACTCAACTGTAATTTTCTCAGTAACCACTAAAGTTACATTCATCGAACATAACATGTCACTTAAGCATCTGTCTGAGGCAAATCATTTGCACTATCATTTATGACAGACACTTATTTATTCACTTCACATTGGCACTTAATGTTATGCAACAGAAGTAGGTAAGCTGCCTCCCAGCACTTTTAGATCAGGTTTTCTAGTTATCGGTTTTCTAACGATTTTGGATAATCTGTGCAACTTATTTATCTCGCTATGCCCTACAAGTTGATGTATGAATGTTGATGTAACTTGCACAGCTACCCTGCCAGCCTCCATTAACCTTTCACTCATTGTCCATTTTTCCCATATCGGTGCCAAAGTGGTGCATCGAAAGATGAGGTTAGAGGCCTCTGACATAGTAGCTCTCCGATATGTCCGCGTGACCATGTTATATTTCACACCAATTTCCCCTTGAGTTAGTCTGGTTTTTAGTTCGAATCTGGTTATTGTCGAAGTCTACGACTGGGCGCAGTCGAGCCCACATCTGGCTCCTGCAAGGTTCTTCATGCATTCTCCCCACGAAGCTGGCTGGTTGTCTGGAAGCAGCGACTGATGTCAAAATGTTATATCTGCACTACATGTAAATAAACTTTGACGTCACTCTACTCGGCTGCGTTCCTGATGTCTCTTCATAACAACTATTGACCGGTTGAGGCTCGAGTTCTGCTAAAGCCCATAGCCATTTCACCTTCCCGCCGCTCTTCATCTCCACCAACATCAACATCATCAGACCACAACAACCATCCTTTTCTTTCCAATTACTACACCTTGCCCTGCACCCTCAGACTAAGGCTGTTTGTATTAGCATTGGTGTGTGATGCGGATAGCAATTTTATTAATGCAGCTGAAATTTCAAATTTTCACATTTTCAACGAATTTGAATGGCATTTTAAAATATAGAGAGAAAATGAAGTCATACTCCCCTTTCTCAATGCATTTGACACGGACAAAGTGTGATTTTACGAATACTTACTCTCCGCTTTTATCAATTAATTTTGAATTTATGTAGCAGTCTACGGCCGCTTTGCTGGTGTGAATGCGGGCGACCGTTTTGCTGAAGTGTTTGTCGACTTGGGTGCGTTCAAACTCTGCCAAAGTCATCATCTATAATAATCATTGCATAAAGCATAAAGTTTAAAACAAATAGAAGTTAAACTGCGTTCTAAATCAGTGTGAAAGGAAATAGAAAGTAAATGCTTTCTAAACCCGGTGAAAGGAAATATAACTTATATAACTTCAAAACGTCAGTTACAGACTGACTGAGCTCACTAATCACTGACTCATCAGCAATATAAACTGACTGACGGGTGGACATACTGATGACTGCCTGACCCATCCATACACTCCCATAATCACCCATTCACTTCTAATTATATTGCCTCACATGTGCACAAATTCGTTAACCTACCCATCACATCCCTCCCCATCTCTAACCATGCACAGTCAATCTGTTGCTCACTCTGTGTTCATCTATCCATTCATTCACTCACGTAGACATGCATAATTATATCTACCCACTTCCATTCGCTAAGGCCCCCTCCTTCACTCACTCACTCACTCACTCACTCACTCGCTCGTCGCTCGCTCGCTCACTCACTCACTCACTCACTCACTCACTCACTCACTCACTCACTCACTCACTCGTTCACCTCACTCACTCACTCACTCACTCACTCACTCACTCACTCACTCACTCACACTCACTCACTCACTCACTCACTCACTCACTCACTCACTCACTCACTCACTCACGTCCCTCTCTCTTACTCGACAACATTCAATAATACTGACCTTAGAAGGCCTACATTTCAGCAGACATCTTCGATCTGTGAAAACAGGGAACAATGCCTTTTTCTCTGACGTATCTTTTCATGCTTAATGGTACTTAACCAGATTCCAAAATTCATGATACTCCAGCTATTCTAATAATACTACACGGGCAATAGAAATGGGTAAAGGAGTGGCCAATCAAAGTGAGGAACAAGACCGAATGTTATAGGAATAGAGTTTAACAGGGGTTCAGTTCATACCAAACAAAGAGTTGTGACCTCAAAATACCAATGCGGAAACTGCAGTGTATATATTATAATTAATCACAAATAACGAGGCATAATCTAACGCAAAATGTGTGCCATGAAATTCTGGTTTGGCAGTTTTGGTCATAAAATTTATTATGTGATTTCCATGCAATGAGATTGGTGGCGGTACGTCAAGGGTAGTCACAGATAAGGTGTCTATTCTGCGGTCATTGCATTTTAATGAATATTGCCAATGTCCTACAGACTGATTTTGGATGCCAGTCATTTTTGTTACAAGAAGTACGTGAACTACGTTCACAAAAAATTAAAACTTTCTAGGTTAACCTTATAAGCACTCAGAGCATTGCAAAACAGTACGAAGCTCTAAGCGAATTTGCTCGAGGCTCGTGGATACTTGAGAACTTGCGTATTAACGATGGGATCTCTTACCATTGTAAGAATTACATTAGTGCATCGGTGCTTATTGCACCCTCAGTAGCTTTCAACATGCAAACTCAATGTACTTCTTACGATGATTGGAGATATCATTTCTGGGCACATTCTCAAAATATCTGATGCCTGATACATGGAGGTCTGGTTTTTCGATGGTGGCCAGGGGGTGGGAGGGTGTATGAAAATTTGAGTGCTATGGACTTCGATGATGTTGAGTGAATGAGGTCTGTGCAGCGCATTCCTCTGAAACGGGCCTAAGGTAATAAGACCCCATAGCTAATGCACCATTTTCACTTTGGCGTGCAGTCTTCCATGTCAGATCTCAAGAGAGCTGCAGCAGAGTTGCACACCAAGGCATGCTCAATGCAAACTGATCCCCCCACCCCCGAACGCCTCCCCACCCCCCTCGCAAAAAAAAAAAGGAAAGAGGGAAGGGGAGTTCCGCATGCACTTTGCACCTCAAACAAGAGATCATTCTTGAGGTCGTTAGCCGGAATCGAACTGAGTCGGTCGGCATAATAATTCAGCGCTAAACCTCTAATCTCACGCTTTCAAGTACCAGTGAGACAATCTTAATGACATATGTAGTAGTGAGCAAAATTTCCATTGATTTCTCTTGGTGTTACAGTTGATAAGAAATTAGGAACGGGAATTCACAGCTACAACTAGCTATTTGCTAACTACATGCCTACTTCTCCCATAACCCGACCCCAATCTCAAGTGCTCATCGAAACAGGTGCAGCAGTTGAGGCGTTTCCCTGACCTGTTTGCCCATCGAGAGAGGATTATCAGTACTTTTCCGCCTCAAGGCTTTTAATTTCTACGTCTATGTTTTTAAGCTGTTTTGTTTGCCAAGAAAGATAGCGTCTTGTCTCAGTTCTACTCTGTAGTTCAACATCTTAAAAAATGCTCTTTTGGCGAGGATTAATTAATTGACACTTTTTACGGGTGAAGATGAGGGTGTCATCAGAACTGCTAAAAAAAGGAGTGCTAAATTAAAAAAAACCCTCCCTCCTCTAACCCTAACGCTACTTTTAATCCTAACCCTAATGTTCAACGAGACAGGAGCATCAGTCGGGGCGAGTCCCTAACCCTAACGTCTGTCTAGACAGGAGCACTAGGTGTGAGTCTCATTCGGAATTTCTCTGAGTGCGTGTTGGAAGTGTAAATTGCATTGGGCCTCTCACCATAAGGCGAAGTGAAGCCCATTGTGGCCAGAGCTGCGGGAACTTCGCGGCGGAATTCTGAGACTTTCGCGACTGTCGACGCCACTGCTTTTTTTATCCTTTCTTCTTGACATTCATCTTCATCTGCATCTTCGTCCCCGTGGTCATATCCCATTCTGGAATTCGCACGACTCGAGCCTTCGTGTGCTAGCTTCAATGATTTTCTTCTTTCACTAAGACATGTTTTAAGATGCTCGTTCATATCTTTACACGGTGGCAGAGTCATCATTCTTCTTACAGCTTCATTCATGGTTGGACTGTTGAGTGTTTTTGCACCTTTTCTTGTCAACTCTAAGGCGTTATGACAAGTCCAGTTAGGTCTAGATCTAGATCTAGACATAAACAACGTAGACATACTTCATTTGCTTCTGGTCTTAATAACATCTAGACTAGGCTATTCCCATTCTGAAGACTTCACAATCCAGCTGGGTTATAGCGTAAAGTTCAGTGCCTAGACCTATCATTACTATCAAAGAAAAAGTATCCTAATCCTAGCCTAGGCTAAGTATGTACGGTTCTTCAACAATCCAATGAATACTTTCATTACCGGCTGTTTCCGTGCTGTGTGTAGATCTACTGGGAAATCCCGTTTTCCTGTCTATTGTTCCGATATCGTGTGCAACACCAAATGGTGGGTCGCCTTAGAATTAGATTTGATAACGAACTAGGCGAAAAATAAAAAAAAAATCTTTCTACGTATATTTTTTCATATGCACAACTCATGGTTTTAACTATTTGTTGAGTGAGGTATTTTACATTCTTATGCCCCCCCCCCCNCCCCCCCCCCCCAAACCTTATTACAGTATATCAATGAGCAATTTTATTAGACGTGAATCAGTAAAGACAATAATCAGTGAAATCAATAAAAGTTGAACTTCATCACAGAAAAAGCACAATGCGGAAACTGTTCGTGCTACTCCTACTGTTAGACGATATTTTATATGATATACATAAAGCATGGAGAAATAGACTATAAAATGATGATACGCACTGACAGGTAAAACTGTTGTTGTTGTTGGTGGTGGTGGTGGTGGTGATGGTGGGGTGTGGTGGTGGTTGTGGTGATGGTGGTGATGGTGGAATATCCCAGTTCTCGTGTTCTGCAACTTGAGATACTGCCATTTCTGGTAGAAAGAGCGTCTCCTCGGCTTTTTTTCCTTTACTTTATTACTTCCTGCTTTTATTTGCTTTTTTCTTTTTAAAAAAGTGGACTATGTATCTTATGAATACAAACTGTGTTTTTTAATGTTCAAAATGAGTGTGATGAATAATAAACGTAGATCTCATGCATTTAGTAATCCACTGAAAGGAAAGTCTCTTCTTTAATGCTCGGAGCAATCACTTTTCTGTCCACATCTATTGCTCACTCCCGCAGATTATGATATATGCACCAAGCTTATTAGCCTCTACATATTTGTTTCGCCTAGCCTGTGAGGACTGCGGAGCTTTAGCACGGTTACAGCTATTCATTACTTAAGAAACAAGACTTAGGGATAGACTGGATAATCATAGGAATGCTACTTCAGGGACGTACATATACGCCCAAGGGTGCTGTTTTGGACCAAAGGGTTTGAATGTACATGTACATGGTGTAGTCAGTTGATAAAAAGTGTGGATTCTTAACATCTGTGCACCTTGTCCAGGTCTAACTTGTGCAGTTCAACTGGTTTTCACCTGGACATATATTTAAAATTTGAAGCAAGCCGAGACCACCGATGACGAGGCAAAGGTTTCACTCTTTATTAGCTGGAGCGGTAGCTGAAATGCCCGCTAGCGTTCTGTTGCCGACGACAACGACAATGCCACCCACACACGCAAATCTGAATTAAGGCTAAAGGCCTATAATGAGATTGGGGCCTTTTCCTCTCAATGGGCTACATTAACATTTTAAGCCGCCCTTTGAACCTAAAGTTTTAGCTTTCACCCAGACCCATATCAGATTTAAGCTCATTGTGTGGCCTAAATGTTAATACTGTACTGAATCATCCAAGCAAGCCCACTGAAATTTTGAGCTTGGTTGCTATTTGTAAACAGACCTTACCTTGTTCACTGGTCAACGCTAAACCCCTCCTCTTTGGCCTGGGCACACCCTTAACCTGACAGTTCCAACCCAGAGCTAAACAGTGCTTAGCAAAATAAAGTAAAATAGACACAGTTCTCCATTAAATCAAAGTTTGCCCCCTGGAGCTCTTATTACTGGAAGCAGGACATTTCGAAAGAGGGAAAAGAGGAGATCAAATTTAATATAAGCCTTAAGCTAGTGAAAGTACAATTACAGGCCTGTAACTTGAAAAAAGAACAGTCCGAGCGATATGATTTGAAAGTTATACCACGTCTAGTTATAGTCCTGACATGGCTCCTTCAGATTATCACACGCTTTGGGTTCCTCAAACTACATTTACCTGAGAAGTGGTTTAACTCTATAAATAGGTTTGTCGCAGTGGTGCCTAAATGCCTTCAGTCGCTTGGCGGCAAATTCTTGGAGGAGAAAATTTATGCGATCGTGTACCAGTGAGGAAGTGCAGCAATCTTGGTGGCGGCAATGTAGAAATTCAGCAGAGCGGTGCCGGGTGTACCTTGATGAGATTACCCCCCTCAATTATTACCCCCCGGTAATCTGATACCGGTATCAAGCTACCCCCCGGTAATCTGATACCG
>JAWQUT010000019.1:1954056-1959993 GCA_033807755.1 Ellobium chinense | reverse complement strand
AGGTTAAAGTACTTCTTTTGCCCGATCTTTTAACGGGAAGAAAAAGGGGGGTCAACGCCCAAAATTTTTCACAAATGTCTTTTGAAAAAGATCACCTCAAATTCTGATTTGGTCCCCAAATTTCCATTTGGCTGGTTTTGACCGCGTGCGAATACATAGGTCTACACATTTTATTTTTTTATCTAGAAGGCTCAAATTGTTCCTGAAACTTCCAAATTGGATGCTTTATTTAGATCACAGGTCATTTTACACATTTCTACACCCTAACACAGGCTGGCAGGGCCCCAAAAAAGGGGGATTTTATATATTAGCGGATTAATTGGGTTGTACACTATGAGTGATTTTCCCTTCTAATAGGTGTCACAAACCTAAAACAATGTAGCGTTTTGACTTGTTATTATAAATTTAGATCGCAGTATTACAAGTTAAACCACATTTACCCCATTGTCTTGCTTTGAGCAACAGATAGAGACCGCTCAGTTTCTCAAAACCTCAAACCATGGCTTTGGCAAATGTGGAATGAGCTTGTCGAGTATTATAAATTATAATGTCATGGAGGCTATTGGGTGTACATTTTCCCTTATGGGAATCCACGAAAGCTGCCCGCGAGGTTGTTTTGTAGTCGGTAAGAGTTGTAATTTAATGATGTGCATTGGACGAGCGTACGAATGTGTGACAGACGCTACGAATACAAACATAACCAAGGTGTTCTCATAATTATAATTTATACGAAATACCAAAAACATAAAAAAAAAAGTGAGCAATGCATAGAATGAGAGAACTAAAACGGCAAGTACATGTATAACAAAAAGAAAAAAACAACAACAATAGAACTGTCAAGGTTCATTCTGAATAAGATAACAACAATAATAACAACAGCAATAACAACAGTAGCAACAATATGAGTAATTAAGCGGAACAAAATTATACACACAGCAACTTCTTCGTTGCAACTGGCAGATGAAACCTCGAGTGCAGTAAAAACACCAAATGGTTAAATTTTAACATTTTCATTGATGTAATATTAGACATTCAAAATTTAAAATAAAATTTTAGTAGTATGGTTGCTTTTACTTACACCATAGAGGTCGATCTTATACCTGCCTTTCTTACTTAACAAGTGGAGGTGTTGGTTTTGTATTTGCTTTTTTTTATGTATATATTTTATAAGTGGCCACAAAAGTCGTGATTTTCATGTGCCTGAGGTTGTAATTCTGTTCCCTACATGTCCACGCTAGAGGTGGAAGATGTAAGAATATAGGAGATTAACACAGGGTTCATTCAGAGGGAAGCTGGAAGATAGTGATACATCTTAGAAAACTATTCGTGACTGCTTTAAATAATAAGGGGTCTCTTTGGCATCCATCTTGGTAATGTGGAATTGCGACGCAGAAAAGTCAGACTATTTTCATATCAAGAACTGGAGCTCTCCATCTTATGTAGCAACTGTCACGTGACCGACAGCAATCTAACGATTGGTCGACTTGGGTGCGTAAGGCGGTTCCTTGTTTCGACACATCTCTATAATGTTCTGAGTCTGATGAGAAAAAAAATCATGTAATGATTTGCTCATTTGCCTTCGCCACCGCAGGTCATTCGGCAACCGTTACTTTGTCTGGAATGGGTTTGGCTCATAACTAATATCAGTGTCTGTCTGTCTGTCTGTCTGTCTGTCTGTCTGTCTGTCTGTCTGTCTGTCTGTCTCTCTCTCTCTCTCTCTCTCTCTCTCTCTCTCTCTCTCTCTCTCTCTCTCTGTTGCTATGAATCCTTTAGGTTTGTCTCCTTATTTCAGCGTAACATCAATACCAATAAATATGGAACAGCTACATTGTCTATAATCGTTAAAAAATAGGATAGAAAAAGGGGAAACACAACAGCTAGGGCCCCAAAACTTTGCCTTCTTAGTTTCTAGTGGGTTCTCATAGCTCGAACGTGGGACGACTTTCCCTTACCGCCAATTTGACTTTCTTATTGTTCTCAATGATTTTTCTGTTTGCAGCCTCCAAAGGATCCACGGCCGAGCCTCGTCTTTGGAAACCAGTGGGTTTGACTGACATCCATTTGGTCCACTCATGAGCCCAATTTGATTGTTGGATCATTTTCCTGTAGTGTACCTGTGAGAGTGTGAAGATTACCTGTAAGAATCATGAGACTACCTGTGAGAGTTTGGACACTACCTGTGAGAGTTTGGAGACTACCTGTGAGAGTGTGGAGACTACCTGTAAGAATCTGGAGACTAACTATGATAGTATGGAGACTACCTGTGAGAGTGTGGAGACTACCTGTAAGAGTTTGGAGACTACCTGTGAGAGTGTGGAGACTACCTGTGAGAGTGTGGAGACTACCTATAAGAATCTGGAGACTACCTATGATAGTATGGAGACTACCTGTGAGAGTGTGAAGAGTACCTGTGAGAGTGTGAAGAGTACATGTGAGAGAACGTGAAGAGTACATGTGAGATTGTGGAGACTACCTATGAGAGTGTGGAGGCTACCTGTGATAGCTTGGAGACTACCTGCGAGAGTGCAAGGACTACCTGTGAGAGTATGGAGACCGCCTGTGAGAGTGTGAAGACTACCTGTGAGAGAGTGTGAAGACCACCGGTGAGATTGTGAGGAATACCTGTGAGAATGTGGAGACTACCTGTGAGAATGTGGAGACCACCTGTGAGAGTGCAAGGACTACTTGTGAGAGTATGGAGACTACCTGTGAGAATGTGGAGACTACCTGTGAGAGTGCAAGGACTACTTGTGAGAGTATGGAGACTACCTGTGAGAATGTGGAGACTACCTGTGAGAGTGCAAGGACTATTTGTGAGAGTATGGAGACTACCTGTGAGAATGTGGAGACTACCTGTGAGAGTGTGGAGACGAAGTTATAGAGCTTAGCAATACTTCCTTCCTGTNGGGGGGGGGGGGGGGGGGGGGGTGTAATGAGTGACTAAACGAGCATTGAAATTGGAAAGCAGGCCTGCGAAGGAAATAAAAAGCGAGCGTCGGTTGGCTTAATCTGAGCCAGATGGAGATTTTGGTGAGCCTAGTTTAGCCTCATGGAAAGCTATTTTTAGCCTATCGGGAAATGCCAAAAGAGCGAGAGAATCAACCTGTCCTCTCCGGCGGCTATTTCATAAACAACGCTGCCACCACGATCAACACCACACCAACATCTACAACAACAACAACAACAACAACAACACTAAAGCAGTTTTGGTTTTTTTGCTCCTCCCTAACAAGTTTTGTAGAGTACAAACAGCCGTCTCCGTTTGCGAGTGGTACATGCAGGAAACAAGTGAGACGTTTGGGGTGGGGGGCGGGGGCGGGGATGGGGGAATTTACCTGAAAGTCTTGTTCGAATTTGTGGCGAGGATAGAAAGTCTGCACATCATCAAACCGAGAAGTTTTCCTTTTCCTGGAGAATGGACATCCGTTAGGTGTAAAGAGTTTCGACGATCCAGTGAAGGAAAGGAACATTGTGTGTATATCTTTGATTGGATGGATGGATGGATGGATGGATGGATGGATGGATGGATGGATGGATTTTAATTTACAAAATATTCTGTCCATATGATCTGGACGTAAAAGCTGATTTAGTCAAATTGCTGTCGCTAAAGTAAATTCAAAACGAAATTCAAAATTACGACAGTTGTAGGTTTGTCATTCAAGGTGAGTTTGCAAAAAGCAAAAGGAATTCTCAAGACTGGCCGTGTGCAGAATGAAGACATGTCAGAATCTTCCAAGACCCAGCCACTCACTGTGGCGTCATCGAAGACACTGCTGGGACAAACGGTCGAGGATATCGAGTTGTGCAGACATCGCGTGAGCATCCACAGATCGCATCAATGGCTTCAGCCTGTTGATGTAATATAAGGAAGAGAGAGTGTTTGTTTGTTTGTTTGTCTGCTTGTTTGTTTGTTTGTTTGTTTGTTTGTTTGCTTGTTTGTTTGTTTGTTTGTTTGAGTCAAGGTTTTAAGGCGCGTCAGCACGATTACGGCTATATTGCGCTTTTCTGGGTGAAAGACTAATCTACTGGGTGGAATTTTCCTGTCATTTTTATTCAGACAGCGACAGCTTGGCATAGTGCTGTATGATTTTAATACTGTCAAGGGAATTTTAACCTTGTGCATTTTGCACATAGGAACGTCTAGTTTCTCGTCCATACTGGAAAAGATTAGACGCCGGCTCTCCTAGCCAGAAAGTCAGATTGTGATTGCTAGTGGGATAATCACTGAGACTCGAGTCACTGTCACAGAGCCACACTTCAGAACATTCGAAATAACAAAGCAATAAGTGTTGATATTATCAACAGATTGTATAAAGACATTTAAACCCTTATTCTATAAATGTTGCTGTCTCTTATCACAGAGCTCTACACTTTTGAAAAAAGGACAGAACTGTCTTATTAGATCGATATTATTATATCTTATCACAGAGTCCTATATTTTTGAGAAAGGGATAGGACTTTATGAGGCATAGGTTTTTTTTTTCAAATAGGTCGTTTGTCGAGTGCAATTATAAAATACTAGTCAAAGCACCCGCAAATTTGCGGCGTTATCGTGTGAAGCAAACGACCAAACTACATAATATACAACATTAACACCGCTCCTCTTGTTGTAATTATTGTGCTCACACTGGCCATTGTGTGTAAACATATCGGTTACGCTGGGAAAAAAAACCAACCTAAAAATTAATGAATTTTCTCAACGCCAGCCTCTCTAAAAACGCGCCATATTTGAGGAATTTGACCTCAAAACACCAGTTTGGCTGCAAACTGCAAACACCACAATAGTAGTGACGTCATGAGCATAAACGTAAATTTAAAAACAATGGAACACCATTTGGATATGGGGAAATCCATTTTCTACATATTTCGGAGACGATCAGGAACATCGCTGCCCACCAAGTTAAAAAAATAAAAAGGACCAGTTATGGTCGGTTCGTGACTTACGCATAATGAAATCGGTGGAGAAATTAATTAACCCCCACGATACGCATGAGAGGAAGCAATTCTTGGCTGTTGATACAGCCAAGTCTAGGACTTGCATCTCTCTATCGGAAAACACCTGTATTCGCACTGGTGGTTCACACGGCCAAAGTCATGTTCACTCTATTGATTCTGCTTCTTTCAGTAACGATGATTATGTTCACTCTGGCGATCGACTCTGCTACGTACATGTATATTCTCCACCCGGCATCTGATACAAATGCTCGGTTTCAACTTCGGGGACCGGGAGTCAACATTTCAGGGGCGAACTGCAAAAACCAATGACGTATGGTCCATTTAAAAACAACGAAGTGGCACCGTAGTCACGAAAGAAAGAAAATTTACGTAATTATCAAAATAACACTTGCGGACCGTTTAAGGCGAAGAAATTACCAAAAGATTCATCTTCAGACCAAAAGGAAGGTGCATGCAAATTTTTGGGTTGGTTGGTGCACAAATAGTCGAGATATGGCTGTTACAAAATTTCACGGGTTTTTTGATAATATAAGATAAGATTTTTCGGGCATCAGTGAGTTCTGAACATTCGAACAGGCCATAATTATGCTATGTTGACTTGACATTTACTTTCAATATAATTAGGCAGATCCTCACCTCCAAGTAGTAAAGAGCGTGCTAGGAAAAAAAAAAAACAACTACAGAAATGTTTACTCAGGTTTGGAACCAAGTACTAAAGCAAAACCCACGGGCGAGCGCCTGTTTGAATACACTTTTCAGATTGACCCGACACCTCCTGGTCCTCTATTCCTATGCACAGACTAATCTGTTCATGAGAAACATGAAGTGGTGAAGGGGTTAAAGGAACATTATTTCTTCATAAAATTTAAGCCGCGTACGTATTTCTTTTCGCCTGGCAATTTCTGAAAAAACACCACGGAAATGTTGAAATTTTCACCCTACGCGTGCCGCTATTACTAGTGCTGCATGACGTCTAAAGCA
>JAWQUT010000019.1:1866119-1943014 GCA_033807755.1 Ellobium chinense | reverse complement strand
GGTGGGACAGGGGGAGAAAGTTCATTTCTTTAATCCAATCTCTTATGTTCAAGACACAAAAGGGCATTTCTAAATCTACCATAGTCCGTACAGAAACATTTGCGCCTCTTTACACTGCTTTATCTCGGTAGTTGATTAACCAAATTCACTGAAATTTGGCACAAGGTTTGTGGGTACTGATGACCATGCCAATATTTTTTCTCTTCGAAGATCAAAGTCGTTATTGATTTCGCTTCTTTGTTTTATATAAAAATTGACCAAGGTTCTGTGGCAAATATTTTGACTTACTTACAATAGCGAGGTCAATCAATAATTACAGCTGTGAGGATATTTCCAATCTTGCACGCAAATTCAACAACTTCTGAATACACCACGGATTAAGCATGAACACCAAACTGCACGATTTTCTTAAGCATCTTCGCGAAAGTGGAGAAATCTTGTTTGACTTTTTGTGTCATAGGCGTGTTTTCATCTTAGTTTTTTTTTTTTTTGTTTATCCTGTTTACCTTCTGACAAATCAAGATGAAGATAAGATTAATTATTTTTCAAAATGTTGCTTTGCAGTTATACAAATATGTTTGTAAAGAAGCAAAACGTGGTCGTCTTTATCGGAAGATTTCTGACCCAAAGGCAAGAACACGACATGCACTTGGATTCCACAAACGGTCTTTATCTCGGTGGATTCAGGGCACCGAAACTCCAACCACAGGTTTGAAACAAGGTAGGAAAGAAAAAGCTGACACTTTCGACAATGATGTCATTCGGCATGAAATTCTCAAAATGTTCAGCACTAAAGAACCCCGAGGAAGCTTAAATGCTGGCTAAAGGAGCACAATCAGATTGACATTTCCAAAACATCTTTGTGGAAAATAGTGAGGCGTGCTGGATTCACGTTTCGAAAGTGTTCCAGTGGAAGAAACATAATTTGCGAGAAAATGCACTTAATATCTGCCAGATGCAAATATCTTCGTGAAATTAAAGAGCGCCGCAGCGAAGGCTATGATATTGTATACTTGGACGAAACTTAGATCAATGCACATCATACGCTTGAAAGAGAGTGGCAGTCATGTGACGGAACACAGACGAGGAACGTATCCAGCAGTAAAAGACAGAGATTGATAATAGTCTATGTTGGCAGTAGGCAGAGGGGTCTAATAGAGGACGCAGAACTTGTATTCCAGTTTATTTCTACAGATGGCACAGATTATCATCAAGAGATGACCTTTACAATTTTCCGAGACTGGATCGAGAAAGCCGTTATTCCGTCGTTAGATAGGCCCTCTTGTTTGGTAATGGATAACGCCTCTTATCACAATGCTGTATATTCCGAGGATAAGGTACCTACGTCATCAGGCAAAAAGGAGGAAAACAGATTATGGCTGGGAAAGGAAGACATTAATTTTGATGACAGTCATTTGAAGCCAGAATTACTTGCTCTTGCAAAACAAACAAACAAGAACAAAATTTATCAGGTAGACAAGATTATCCGCGCACATTGTCATACTTGTTTGAGGCGTCCACCCTATCACTCGCACCTCAACCCGATTGAACTCATATGGGCAAAGGTGAAAGGTAAAGTTGCAATGGAAAACACAGCATTCAAGTTGGCCGATATCAGAACCTTGACGCAGGCTGCTTTCTCAGAAATAAACAAAGAATATTGGGCCAGGTGCGAAGACGATGTGTTACGAGAGGAGGATGATTATTGGTAAAATGGACGGTCTGAGTCTCATTCAGCCAGGGACTGTCGTAAATCTGCTGGACTCAGCAGATTGTGAATGAGGTAAGCATATTCTTTGTAATCTTAAAGCGTAGGCACGCAGGTTAGTTGTCTTTGAGTTTAGGGTCCTTAAGCAATGCAAATTTACATTGATTTTGGCAAAGGCTTTCTGAGTGTAGAGGGGGNGGGGGGGGGGGGTTCTCCAGTCTGTTGCTTAAATGTATCCGCCTCTGGATTGCTATAATCTTGAAAGTCGCGATAGTACTGTCAATTCTAATTTTTAGGGCCTAAAAATTCATGGTCGGTTATGATTTACTAAGCGCGAATAGGCGAAATAAAAATACGGCTTATCCTGTAATAATCAAACTATGAAACATTTTAGTTCATCGGTCTACACACCTCACATGCAACTTTTAAAAAAAAAAATCAGACAGTTTTTGAGATACTGGACTGTAAAGAGGAGCAAATGTTTCTGAACGGACTGTAGGATCCGAGCGGTTTAACTGGACATCGATGTATATCTCTTCTAATGTTTGCTCCCACCTTCTGACCAGTTTTCCTCGTAAATGGGACTGAACTTCCGAATAGCAGGGTCCCGTCCTGGCAGCTGGAATGGTTCAAAATCTTGAGGATGGCATGGACGTCTGCAGGTCTTAGAGCCTTGTGGAGTTACGCTCGACCTAGGGCAGGGCACTGGTTTACGGGACGAGCTGTTCTTATCCTCTCTCAAACCCTGATCTGATGTGTGACGTCGGCGAGACACATGGCTCTGATCACTTTGCTGCTGCTCCTGTTGTCCCGAGGCGTAATAATATTCTCCCTCTCCTTGGTTGTTGCCTCTTTTGGACGGAGCCTTATCGCTGTCAGAATGTTTAAATTCCTGCTTGAGATCTCGACCTAAGTCAGTGGTATTTTTAGCTAGAGATTCCCTATTACTGTCGCGGAAATTATCACGACGATTTGAAGGAAGCGACTGGGTCTGAGATTTGGCGCCCCATGCTTCACGAAGACGGGTAATGCCATCTCCATGCTGCCCTGCGGACGGAAACCTGTTGCACCGGGAAGACTCCTGCTTCGTTTTATGACTGCCCCGGCAAGAGCTGTTGTCAAACATGTTAGCTGTTTGTTGGCTAGAAGGGTGATCATAGGTAAGATCAGAGTCTGTTCTGTTTGGCTCAAGGGCTGAATCTGTTGCCATATACGGAGAGCGACCGGGTGAACAAGTTGTGTGACTTTCAGAGCAAAAATCTGAATCAGAATCGTGACCTTGAGAATCATACCTCGACACTGTCATGCGACCTTGAAGGCTAGGTCTGGAACCTGGGGAGCAATCAGTGATCTCACTTACAGAGGCGGCGATGCGACCTGGAGGGCTGTCCATTGAAACTGTTGTACGGCTATTACGATCTTTCATCGATGGTGTCATTTTATCATAGATATCATTTGCAAATCCTCCAGTTCGACCTTGAGACCGAATCATTGGCTCAGTCGTGCCACCTGGAGTGTGATTCGTAGGCTCATTGGCGCGATTTTGTGAAGCATTCTTTAATTCTTTTCTCTCCCATTGAAAGGTGTTCCCTGGATTTGTGGCTCGACAAAGACAGCCATCATTTAGTGCTTTTCCGTAATCTTGAAAATCATCCAGTGAACCAGCTGAGCGAGCTTGAGAGCTCTTTGTGGGAACTTGAGGGCATTTCATTGCATTTTGTCCTTGATAGCAATTTCTGTATTTTTTATAATCGCTTATTAAACTTCCAGAGCGATCCTGAGAGCTCCAGTCTGAATTTCTTGTATGAGGCTGAGAGTCACCTGATGAAACAGCAGAGCGACCTTGAGAGACACCTGTCAAGCTCACTGAACGATCTCTTGAGGCCTCCATTGTCTGACTTTGGAAGCCACGCTCGTAAGCTTGAGAAACGATCATTGGACCCTTGGTACTATATTGAGAGCCCCCAGCTGAAAGTATCACGTCGCCCTGGCAACCAGTTGCGGGATCTGCATTGTGTGCACGAGAGCCACGGGATGAACTCACAGTTTGATGGTGTGACCTGCCTTTAGAACATTTGATGAAACCTGTGGTATCCGGACTTGAACTTGTAACGAAATCTGAATGCTGGTTCAAGGAGTCTGTCATGCGACCTTGAGAAACACTCCTTGAACGAGTTGTACGACTTTTCGGACTGTTCTTTGAACTTGTTGTCTGTTCCTGAATATCTGACGACCTGTCTTTCAGGCGATCTAGAAAGTCGATACTGGGGACCTCTGTGCGACTCTGATAATTATACTGTGAGTATTTCGTGGTGTCAGGGTTATCGCAAATCAAAGTTTCTGGGGGACTCACGGATTTGAAGCCCATCTCCCACTGGATATAATTCTCATAAAATAAGTTTGGGTCAATTTCTTGCCACATGCAGCAGTCTGGCCTATGAGCGATGTACTTATCTCCACGTTTGTGGTGACTGTATTTTGCCAGCATGTTTTCTGCGTGAAAGTACATCAGGTCGTTCACAGCTTCTCGAGGGGATCTGTTGAAATTAGCGTTATACTCTATAGATGATTCGGATTCGCTCTGGAGATCAACGGGGTCAACGCAAGTGCCAAAAATTTGTCTGCGGAAATAATTTTTGGCCCCTAGATCTTGCAGTTTCGGATCAAGCTTCGGTGTGACTTGGGTGAAGTAACTTTCAGACTTACGTCCTGACATGGTGTGAGACTGGGGAATGGTCCATTCATCCTTTGGAAGTTTCTGCTCCAGAGTCTCAGTCTGATTCACTGTGGTTGATTCTTCTTCATGGTCGGGAGATTGTAATATGTCCTCCTCTGCGGAGAATGGGACAGTTTCTGGTGCGCCAGACTCTTCGTCAACCTCAGGATGTCTTATCACTGCTGGTTTTCTAGAAGCCTGGTTCATCTCTTCTGGTATGCTAGATATATCAGACTCTTTCATCTCGATGTCAATGGCGTCCGCAGCGTGTGTATATTCAGATGATATCCTACAAGACGTATCCGAAATCTGCCGTATATGAAAAGCAGGCTTACTCTCCGGAATTGGGGTGTCTTTGGAATTATTTTTTATCCCTTCTGTACTCTTACCTTCAGCTTTACATTTTCGCATTTTTTGTGCATTTTCGGGAGATTTCGGATAGGCTATGTGAATTGTGACTTGAGGACCTTTTGTGAACGTGTGGGAACTTGAGATCGTGCGGCCATCACTGGCAGTGTCTTTGCGGTGAGAAGTATTTTCAACATTTTGGAATGACTCCGCGGATTTGTCATCGGGTGCTAGGTTTGTTGGTTTAGCTCTGCACAGTGACGGACTGCTAGGCTTAAGAGGGCCTCTCATTGTAGAAGTCGCATCTTTTGTCTCGGGAGACGGGGAAGGAGATGTGTTGTCGCATATCTCCTCTGGAGGCTTTGCTTTTACCGTCGGTGACTTCCGTCTTTTGCTCTCTGGGCGGCTTTGTTGCGGATCTGGCTTCTTGCGGGTGTTCCGGTCACTGCCCCCCGTCTTTCTTGATTTCACTTTGGGAGAACATGATGGTGATTCTTTCTGTTGCTTATGTTTGGATCTGGCTGGTGATGCCATATCATGTCGCTTGTGTTTCCTGGAAGGAGATACAGACTTGTGATGGTGGCTTTTGTGATAGTCGTCTCTCTTTGTTTTTATCTCTCCTTCCGATGTGGACGATGCTGAAGCTGGACGATGACGTTTACCCGCTTTCATGACGAAAGCAAGTGCCTCCGCCACTCTTGCAGCTGCTGACATAGATTCTTCTGCAACTTTCATTGCCGCTCTCAGCGATTCTTTCATTGACTGTTTCTTTGAGGTCTTTAATTCCATAAGCTTTGTTTCTCCACTGCTTTTACATTGTGAGGGGAATGATTCAGTACAGACATAAGTATGTGAATTATCCATCAGCTCAGGCGATATTTGCTGCCTCCTAGACCTAGAGACCGTCTCTTTTTCATGGTTGAAGTGAGCATGTTTCCTCAAGTCCAGAGGTATATTCATTCTATTTTCGATGGGATCAAATTCGCTGTAGCATTCTACACTTTCAGTAGTCTCTAAAGAGGCGAGGCTAGTGCTGTCATACATACTAAATCCAATTTTTTTTCTGTCAGATTCTGACATATGTTGTTGAGTATAATCTTTTGTCGGAGATTTGTTTGACTGTGCTTTAGCTTTCATGGATAAATTAGGATGCATGCACCTATTTACAGCAAAACACACTCTGCATTTATTCCGATCATGTTGTCTGCAAGTGCACTTTAGCTTTTTCTCTCGAACCAGTTCCTCAAGCCTGGATACTGATGTTTTGTCAGCCCGTAATACAGGGATGGCGGACGTTGTAAAGTAACACGGATGTCTTCCATAGTTGGGGACACCTATTTTGGTACCCGCCATTCCAATTTGTTCTGAGAAACAAACATCGTGGTTGCCCTCGGAGTGACCGTGAATGCTACCACTGTCACCTATGTCCTCCTCTACATGTTCGCACAGCTTGCTGCTCATAGCTTGACCCAGTTTTTTGCCTCCGTATTTTTCGGTTTGGTATTTTAAACTCTGATCATCTCTTTCTCCGGCGACTTGTTTGCCCTTGTCATGCTTATTTCGCTTGTTTCTGATCTCCTTATCCAGTTGATCTATGCGGTTATCTTTAGCAGCCGTTGTAGTTCTTTCATAATTACCAGGGACATCAGTGCCCAGGGGATGGTCTCTTCCACTGGATTTAGGTGCACTGGGAGCTTTAACCGGATAATCTTTCCCACGAGTTCTGGATGAATTTTTTGACATCTCAGAACTATGTTGGGATAACTTGTCCCGAGCCTTTATTAAGTTTGCAAGCTTTTTTAAATCAAGTATCTTTTCTTTCCCTCGCATTGACAGATTGTGTTCCAAATGAAACAATTTTGCGGATGTTTGTATGGCCTCTGAATATTCCAGCGCATCATCTTTTTTGTTGCCATGTAGCACATATGCTTGCGCCTCTTCTCTGCTCTGCTCAGAATCGTCCAAGGAATCTCTCATATGCCGAAGCAAGTTCTTCGATTTCCTCTTCTTGTCGTTGATTTCTTTCAGCTTTATTAGCAAATTCTGAGATTCTGAATCCAACAGCTCAGAATCACTGTCATCCGTGTGCATATTCTCTTTCCGTAAGCGAGCTTCAGACTCTGGTAGTGATGATAGTGTGTCTTTCCCGAACGTCTCGTTGCCGGACCTTCTTGCAGTCAATTCCATTGCTTGCGAATCTGTCGTCGTGAGTGATTCTTGCTCCTTCCTCACCGCGAATTCTTGCCTCAAAAAATCCGATCTATAATCATTCAACGATTCACTAGGCCGTATACTGAGTTCCATGTTGCTGTCCATTGATAGACCGTTTGATATTTCTTTATTGGTGGAAGAATGAGTTTCCCCATTCTTTCCATTTTGCAGCCTGTTTGGTCTGTTCGACCTCTCCTCCGGGTCTGATGAATGTCTACTGGGCATTGAAGATGGATATCGCTCAGATTGCAAATGGTCACGCGACTGAGGCGGTGCCTCGTCACGGCGTTGCTGAGCTTTTCCACCATGGCCACCAGCCTTTATTGATGAGCTCTTTGGCAGCTCCTGTGCAGCTTTGGTATCCTTGCCCTTTCCAGGCAGGTGTTGTGAAGCACAGTCATTAGACTGCTGATTCGTTTCTAACTTTCCCGCATCACGTTTCTGTGGCGATTCCCTTGTAGCTCTTGTCTGGTCACTGGAGTCAGAGCTTAAGATCGAGGCAGGGACCTTCTGAAGGTTCTCTGCTGTAGAAATGACGTTGAATTCGGTGGAATGACCAGTGCTTGGGTGATTTGCGCATATGCTCCCATCGGCCACGGAGCCAGTTTGGCTGTTTGAATCTTCATTTCTGCCTAGAACCGTTTCTGAGCCTTTTGAACTGCTGGACCCACTCTCTGAAGAGTGTGGACTGACTAGGGAGTAGCGATCCATATTTTTTACGCCTTTATTGATTAGTGAGCCAAGTTTATCTACTTCTGGACTCACAAGAGCAGCGATCTCATGGTCACTTGAATGAATAATTACTCTTCCAACATCTAGAGGTTGATCTGGTTTTCGCTGTGGACGTGTATAATTAACCTGAGTGTCTGATTCTGTTCCCGGACATTCATTGTTATTCAAACTAACTTCCATCAGAGTATACGGACTGTCAGCCATTTCTACTGAACATTCACAAATGTCATCCACACCACATTTCACTTGCATGTCGTTGTTGCTACTGACGGGGACTACAGCATCGCTGGTAGCTCCATGATAGTCATCCGCGTCTTCAAGAGGCATATGGGAACCAGAATTCTCTTTCATGCTGCTGCCACTGTCCGGTTTAGCCACCAGCAGAGGCTCGTGTTGTGCTCGATGACTAACTTTACCAGCAATTCGTCCTCGTTTTTTATCATGGATCTTTCTGCTTTGTTTAGGATTGTGAGTGTCACCCAAAGCACTTTCTTCCAGGCTCAGGGAATGAGACATCTTTGACATGTCACTTCTTTGGTATCCCGAATCTTGTTCGGTCCTTATCTTTAGTTCATGCACATCCTCGCCATCAGAGTCTTCAGATAAGACTTGATTGATTTCTCCTACTAGTGCTTCGCCCGGCCCTTCATGGTCCACAGAATACATCTTGTTGTACGATCTGAGGAAGGGTACAAGACAAGCACTGATTCAGGGAAGACTAAGGCAAGAACTTACAACTGAGTTGTACAATCAAGGGAAGGTTAAAAACAAGCACTTATAACTGTACAAGATTAACTCCCCATTTTACAAATGGGAGCAAGATGACTGAGATCTAGCATCTACATGCCCCATTATCAAATTGAGACAGAGAGGCTGCGTATCAGAGGCGATAGAATACCTAGCGTACCGAAAGGCATCATAGACGAACACTTTATTCTATGAAAAAGTTGGACCACGGCGGGAGATTGGACCATCCTATTCCAAAATAATCAAAAGTTGGAAATATAAGAGTTTTGCCGATTTTACCTCTCTAAAACACGGGCACAAACGTCCTCGATCCGTCCTCAAAATCTAGTTCTTCTACCATCCACACAAGGGAGGAGTGGAGAAAGTCCACACAACACGGCGTTGGTGTTAAAAGTATTGCTTTGCTGACGATTGGCGAATCGGGCGGATTGAAAAGATCTATCGGAGATTGTATTTCGTTGCTATACACATTCTTTTTTTTTAAAAAGGGTAAATAAAATAAAGAAGACTGATGTGTATAGTTACCTTTTGTGTATTTTTCTACGAATTTAGGTGAAAACCGCATGTTTTTACGTTACGTAGTCTAGTTCTCATGAAATCTGTGACACAAATTTGGATGAAGCGTTTTATTAATATAGATTATATAATCTAGGGGAAGTTAAACAGCAGGCACTGATAACTGGGTTGTATCATAACGGAAATGTTAAGAGACAGGCTCAGACAACTGGACTGTACGGTCAAGGTAATAATTAGAGGCAAGCATTGAGGAATGGCTTGTACGCTCCATGTCAAGTTGAGGGACAAACGTTCATAACTGGTAGAAGCAGAAATCTAAGTAAGTACTAGTAGGGAAAGGGGGAAAGGCAACTACACAAGAACAGGACATAACCCAAACAGCAACACCATAATTCAACAAGTTAGCGCTTACGAACCGAATAAAACAGACGGTAAAAGCCTGGACTTAACTTACCACACGCACACATCTTAGATGGAATAATGGAGCGGCTTAAAATAACGTTTAACAATATTATTGGATATATACTTAGACTATAGTACATAGGCGAACAGGTCACGGAAATCTTAGTGTATAAGTTTCCAAATACGAAATAATATGCATGGACTCACTGATAACAATCGGAAATATGAGATTAGCCAATGGACGCTAATGTTTCAAATCATAGCAATCAGACTTCTAGAGAAGTTCTGTTTTCGTTTCTTATTGTTGTTGTTGTTGTTCTGTTGTTGTTGTTGTTGTTGTTGTTGTTGTTGTTGTTGTTGTTGTTGTTGTTTTATGTTGCTTTTGTTGTCGCTGTCAGATATCCGTCTTTTTTCCCCCTACAAGACGACAATCTAGACACTATAGTGCGTTCACTATTGTTTGATCAAAGGTTTTTCAACACAACTTTTTTATTCCTGGATGAATTGTTTCCAGACTTTGCACAAGTTTCTATACCAATTTGTCTCAACAGAAAATATTTTTTGCCCCCTTCCTATAAGTTCGTTTTAAAAGTTTTCTCAATAATCATTAGTAAAAAACTACATCTGCGGCCTGGTCAGAAGATGAGTATATTTACAGTGGTGTGACATCATAGGAGAGCGCCTCAGTAGCGTCTTGATGCATTTTGATTATTTGCATCATCATGCTTTAAGAAAATTGCATACATATATGGAAATTTAGGATTCCGAAGTATATAGACTATATATATCTTTCTTATAAACTATCTTATTTCTTTATTAATGAAAATTTGAACACCAAATTACTAAAAAGTTCACTTCCCAATCAGCCATCAACGAGATCAATGATTCGTGTCAAATGCTCCTCTGGGCATACAAAGGTAAGATGATGATATAGGAATAATGAATTATAAACAAAAAATGTTAGAATCAGATTTTGGTGAACTTGCTAGTGGTGTTTACTATACTTATGTCTTGGCCTCTTTCCTTAGTACACATACCACCGTTCATTCTTGCCACATCCTCCTCCAATACACGGCCGTTGATAAAAAGTTCCACTGACAAATTTAAAAGATTTAGATGGCTGCCACCATTTTGCTCAGTTCTCACATCTGGTTTTCACAACAGACATCACATTTCTAGCAAATGTCTAGTAGGTGTGTACACGTCCACATTATGACTCACATGCAACAACCAAAAATGCACCACTAGTGTTTTCTATGTACCACTAGATACTTTTATTTGCTACAGCCTTGTTCCGTTCAATGGCAATGTCTCACACCTTCGATGCTACTGAAAGCACTTTTTATATGCCCCTACGTTCAGATGCCAAAATAGTTTTGACTTCAGCACTACTTCTAGGTAAGTCTTTTCAGTTTTTATCATGTTTTTGTTCTGCTCGTTTGTATTAATTTGTTTTGCCTGTAAGTGAAGGCTTCTAAAGCGGTTTCTTAAAATTGTTTTTGGGATCATTACGTTTAAGCAATTTCCACCTATGCGTTTTCTGAAATGTTTACATTTTCAGCTTTCATACTGTTAAACTATGCATGTTTGAGAAACTTACCTATTATCGTTTATTTCCAAATGTTTAAGAAAAAAAAACTTTTACCACAGATACAAAGACAATGTGAACAAAATATTTCTGTTAAGACAAATTGGTTTAGAAGTCTGTGCAAAATTTGGAAACAATCCATTCAATAGGAAAAAAGATATTTTTAAAAAACTCTGTTCATCTTTCTGTGAACGCACTATAGTACAAATTTGGACGTTATTGCAAGAGTTACCATGTCAATTTTAGAACTCAGAAATGATCTGTCTATGGCAAGTTCTGCTTGACTGTAATTGCCTCCCGGATGTTATTTAAACCCAGAGGTAAGAGTTGTATCCGCCAGTAAATTCGATTGGATCACAGTCATCTACCTATCAATTATATTTCTTGATATTAATTGGTTTTTACTTCCTTACAAAAGTTGTGTTTCTGCGACCTTGGTTATGTAGGCCTATGCATTCTCAGAAAGACTTCAGGAAAAGAGATGCCTACAAAGGTGCGAAAATCACTGAGACATAGAAATGTAAAGTACTGTACAATCGTTTTGGAGGCACATTATTATGCAGAGCAACATTTGTTTGATCCCGAATGCACCAAAGAGGTCATCATTATTTTATTCTGTGGGCGATCCTAAACGAAGGAAGGATCAATCTCTAGGCAAGCCTAGATGGCTGCGCCTGATGTGGAATAGTTAGAAAATAATGCACTGACTTGTGAATGGTATTTACTGTACTTTTATCTTTCCTCATTTTTTAGCATACCTACTACTGCTATTTCTTGTCACATCTTCCTTTGATACGAGACCGTTGTTAAAACGTCCATTAACAAATTTGAAACCTTAGATGGTGACCGTCATTTTGCCGAGCTCTCACTTCCTGTCTACGCTGAAAATGTCACATTTCAAAAAAAAAATGTCTAGTACGCACATACACTACTACACCGCCACTAGTGCGCAGAAACCAAAACGTACCTCAGCTTTAGATTAGCACACTGCTGTTATTTCTCTCAACTTCACGCTTCAGAAAGGAAGTAGAAAAAAGATGTAACAACAAAAACGATAGAAGCATTACCTATTCGTGTGAGAAATGCTCGTTTGTCCTCCTTTAGCCTGGTTCGGCACTTTCTTGGCCAGGTCCTTGGCAGCCACGTCTTTAAGATCGCGTGGGTTGAAGTTCTTAGGGGCATCCACTAAAGTGTGCTCCATTGTGCCGTCATCATTGGCATAGCTATCTACATCATCGTCTAGTGAACCTTCAATCACGCTGAAGACATGCGGCTTAGGGTATTTGCTTGGGATGTCGTCCACTGGTCCCGAATAGTCTGACCGAACGGAATGAAAAATTATATTGTGTCAAGGCCTATGAATAGAGACTTTCAGGCCAGAAATTTTAGTTTCTGAGATTTGACGGACTCTCCAGTGGAGGTTTGTTGTTGTTATTGTTGTTGTTGTTGTTGTTGTTGTTGTTGTTGTTGTTGTTGTTGTTGTTGTTTTGGTGGGGGAGGAGGGGTGAGAGTGAGGGGAAGTGGTGTTTTCAATATGAGGTTGTGTTTCTTGCACAGGGTACTGCTCTGCTTACTTGTTGACCTCAGGCAAATCTCATAGGCAAGATATCAGGACATTTCAGCTTAGATCTTCGTTTAGGGTTAGGGATAGGGTAAAGGAAGAATAAGCAAACTTGGGAGAGTCCCTAGACATTATCATTGTCTAGGAGTTCTTTCATGTGTGCTTTCACTTTTCTAATCCTGCCCAGCTCTAGCCGGGAGGGTCTTATAAAACTGAACATGAAGGAAGTCAGTCAAGTGCACGCGGTACCAGTGTCGGGCAACCAAAGTGTCTTAAAGTTTGGATTTAGATTTATGCATGAATGTCATGAGATTCTCCTGAGGGCCTACACTGATGGATAAGAGCAGGGGACAAATCTCGAAAGTCAGATATAATATTTCCTACATGAAATCGAGAAACTGACACATTCCAGCTTTATGCACACTAACTGGCGAGAGGGATAGCATGTCGTCTGCATAGGCAACGCTCTGTTTCCCTTTGCACCACGAGCTACTCCTTGTAACCTGGTGTTTTTGTTTTGTATATTTATTTTTTATCAGAAGGTGCCTTTTGGCAGTCTCTTGAACAAATTTAGTTACCGGGTGTATTGTGTGTATGTGTCATGTGAGGTAAGGAGAGGAGGGGAAGACTGTTAAAATGCAAAACGATAATACTGTCTCTTTATTTGTCTGGTTTTTGTCCATAGGTTTGCTTCTCCGTCGAAGTCTTCACAGTCTTCAATATCACTTTTTCCAGTTCTCACCACTCACTCTTTTTTATTCTCCGTTCCCCCCTCATCTTTCTCTCTCTCTCTCTCTCTCTCTCTCTCTCTCTCTCTCTCTCTCTCAGAGCCCCCCCCTGAACTGTCCCTTCATATAGAAAGCCTCACCATCTGCTATGTCTTCTATGAGATGATCTATGTCAGTATCCACCCTCCCATCTATGGTGACAATGGGTGGATAGGCCTCTTGACGTTCCGCCTTCGATGGCGCAGTCTTGTCTACCTCGAGAGTGAACGCCGGTGTCGGGGGCTTGTCTAGTGGAGCCGGACCAGGGGCGTAACCTCCTCTGCCAGTATATCTAAGCGGAGGGTCGGCAGATCTGTTGTTGCGCCGGATTTCTTGCTCTTCTGGTGGTGGTGGTTGAAGTCGCGGTGGTGGTTGTGATGGTAAGCTTAGTTGCGGCGGTGGTAGTATTTTTGTGGAAGTGATGGTTGTGAGTGAAGTAGCTGAAGTCTTGATTAATGGGCATAGTGTTGGCTGGTGTGATGGTCGATGTTATGTTAGCTCAGCAATGGGATTTATGCATGTGGCTTTTTGTGTTTATGATGCTTGAGGTAGATGGAACTTTAAGGCTGTAGTGAGCAAGTAAATAAGGCGTTGCCTCAACCTAGGTCATTACGTTCATAATATGAAGACAATTTGCCCCGTTCCTTTAATCAGAATCTCATTTGAGCAACTAAGTATTTAAATTTGAAGTATTTAGCTTTGTTGAGGAATATGTGCAGTAACTGCTTAACACAGTTTTATTTTTAATCTTTATTAATATAGTTCTAAGTATAACACACTTTTAAAGATTTATAAATTATGCTAGTCAACGCACCCGCAAAATTTGCGGCGTTACCGTGCGAAGGAAACTACCAAACTTCATCTACATCATTAACACCGCTCCTCTTTTTGTAATTATTGTGCTCACACACGTCATTGTGTATAAACATACCGGTTAAGCTGAAAATTTTTAAAAAACGCTTAAAATTAATGATTTTTCTCAACGCCAGCCTCTCTTAAAAACCCGCCATATTTGAAGAATTTGGCCTCAAAACACCAATTTGACTGCAGACACCACAATAGTACAGTAGTCACGTCACGAGCATAAACCTCAGTTTAAAAATTGGAACAGGTAATTTCATTACGGGAAAATCCATTTTCTACATATTTCTGGGACAATCGGGAACAGCGCTGCCACCAATTTGTAGAAAAAAAAACCCAGTTATGGTCGATTTGTGACTTACACATAATGAAACCAGTGGAAAAATTAACTCCCACGATGTGCATGGGAGAAAGCGAATACAGGGCTACATGTGTTTGGTCCCTGAGGGTGTAGCGCAAAGGGCAGTCCTAATGGTCTGTGAGCGGTGCTTCGGAGATTCTAAGCAATGGAAGTGTAAGTCTCTAAGCGAGCCAAGGCTGTGACTTATGAGGAAGAGCTGGAAAAGAGTGCGCTGACTTACAAGTAGTGTTTGCTGTAATTGTGTCTTCGCCTCATTTATTAGCATACATTTCACCGTTGATTCTTGGCATATCTTCCTCTAACACAAGACCATTGACAAAAGTTCCACTAACAGTCATTTTGATCCATGTCACTTTCACGACTTTGATTTAAAAGTAAACATAACATTATACTTCTACAGCAAAAGTGCCAGTATCCAGAACATACGATACCCCGCTGTTTTTCTTTCATAGTTTACCCAAAGATGAAGAAATGCAGCTTTCAGTAGTAGAAGGCTTTCATCAGTCGAAGAAACCTTCCAAAGATAGCTGTGGTGTGCAGCACAGAATATACATGTACAAAGAATATACTCTGTAATTTGTAATTTGAAGCGACCAACAGAGTGACTTACGACTAAATGGAATTTGAAAAAATAATTTTCTTTCAGCTTGAATCTCAATACCTCATTGACATCTTTACGGAAATTGCAGCAATCATGTGTGCTTGTCGTCATTACTATGAACGTCAATTTTGTGACATAAAGGAACGAATTCGGCAGATCTGAATCCGGCACGTCGCGTCACCGGGACATTTCATGTCCTATATTTCTCACTGTGAATCGGACGAAACTGATCAGATCAGATCCAGAACTTCACCGCGCGACTTTGACGTTATCTTGCATATCGTGCCGGGCCGAATCAGCTGAGTTCGCGATTTTAGAAAGACTCTGGCTTTGACAAAGCTCAAATGTGATAGAAAGGACCGCAATGTCCAGAGTCTCTCCCGCCTAATGATTGGTTAAGGTTTGGAGGCATGGTTGGGAGTAAGACTGAGGAGAAGGCACCCAAGGAACAGTTCTTAGACGTTATCATTGTAAATCTAAAAATCCAATTATATATGCTTTGTCTTCCCAACTCTGCCCTTACCTTAAATCAAGCACTAAATGGGAGTCCCTGAATATTACCGAAAGCACGAACTGGTGAAACTGCATTTTTGCTGTTGCTTTTCAGCTGCTGCTGATGCTGCTACTGCTGCTGCAGATGGTGATGCTGATGATGTTGATGATGATAATAATGATGATGATGATTTGAAGGTAGTGTAAATATCCGCAAACTGATGGTAAAAGTCATGATAATGGTGATAACAGTGCACAGTTTGTTCATTCGCAAATACTTTCTGAGTTTGAAAGTTAGGAAACTCTTGTGCGAGCTGTCGATTGTGTTGACGGATTTCAGCATGTGCTATGATTTTAACTCTTTCTGTGGGTAGTCACTATTGAAAAGTGTCTCTGCCTATCAATCCCGATTATAGCCATGCACTATCATGACAAGTGGACAAGTGGACAAGTGGAACTAAAACTGTATTTGACAGTTTGATTGGCTTGGCTTTAGTTAGCGTCGCCGGTGCGGGGGGAATTCCGAGTTAGACTCACCCGTGACACTCCCGACTCGATCAACATTTAGGTTAGGTACTCGCCTCGGCTGACGCTCCTGTCTCGATGGACATTAGGGTTAGTCCTATGGTTAAGGTTGTATTAGCAGGCATTCCGATGAATTCGGAATTCGTTCCCAAAGCATCCCGTTCGGAGACGAAATACTGTATCGAGTTTGTGTCTTGTTGCCATTTGGCCCAGACTAAAGTAAAACTCTTACAGTGAAAGCCTTAACAGTGATATGAAAAGATAACTGGAAAGAACTCCGAATGAGACTCACATCCCCAACCGAAACTCATGCCTACTAATACAACCTAAACCCTACCTCTTAATCCTAACCCTACCCTTAACCCTAACCCTAATTCCCATCGAGACAGAGACACCATTTGAAGGGCGTTCCTAACCCTAATGTCCGTCGAGACAGGGGCATCAGATATGAGTCATTCGGAACTCCTCCCTGATAACTACCGAAATAATTATCATAATGATGATAATGATGATGATGACGTTGGATGATGATGATGATGGTGTTGATGATTTTACCAAATTTCTTCAGTTCACTCTGCCGCTGGCTCGACATCTTCCGGCGGCAGCTTCTTTCTGACCAGGAATCTCTTTTGCCACCTTAGAATCTCCAGTTTCCCTTGCTTAGACCTAACTTTTCCTCACTAATGCTCTCATACATTTTGGGTTTGAACGCTATGACTCAACAGATACTAACTGGCTTTATCACATTACTATATTTTACAAAATAGAATACACACTTACAAAGAAACAAAAAATGCACGATCTACACTGGGAAAGAAGCTTTCCACTTTCAAATTTGTAAAAGAAAATGTATTTTTAGAGGATTATATTGATATCACCAGCACCACAAGATGTTATTCAGATGTCTTCAGTCAGAGGCAATAGCTGACCTTAGGGCAAGCTGGTATAAACCTTTCCAGACTGGGTCTTATTCAGATAATGATCATGCCATTGTTGTTGTTTTTTTAAAATAGAAATCGGGTTTCTAAGATGTAATGATGCCGATACATCAATACTTTTCTTTCTAGGAGACTCTCATGGCGCACGGAGATGGTAGCCAGTGGGAGTCCACTTTCAGCCCACTTCTAGCAAGGTTTCGATGGTGAGTGATCAGTTCTCACATTCCTGTATTGCACACACCAATGCCATTTTCTTTATACCTTAGAAGCTTGTGATGTCACTCGTAGGCAGCAAGACATGTTCTGTTTCAGTGCAAAACAACGCGCGCATCACTGCACTGGCACGAAGTTTGAAGTGTAAAACAGACGTTGTGGTCTGCAATGCACCGGAGTACACGTCTGAATTCAACGAGTGGATAAGTTTAAGTAAAGTGAGGTTATCTTCCTGCAAGAATCTCCCTACATGTGACGCCAACTCTTGTGGCAAAATGGCGAGCAAAGTGTCGATACACTTTCTATTTCATAATCCTACACACTAATTTTTCGCCTGGTTAAACTTCCTTAAACAATGATAAGTATAGGCGTTATATATCAACCAAAGACCAGATCACAGCTGAACTTCAGCATTAAGTCACAATAAAGCCTATGAGATACTTTCACATAGCGCTTTTGCATTTCACAACTATATTTCGATCGGAAATAGATGGATTTTTTTAATTCCTAAAATATATCTGCTATGACTGAACAGAACTGTTTCAAAGTTTGCATCGTTTTTCTTTTTAATCTTTTTGTCCTTCCAATAACATATTTTTGAAGAAAATGTGCGATCTGAAATAAATAGATGATGTTTTGGGGAATATCTCCGCTATGATTCAACATATTTTTTTTATCCGTTTGTCCTTCATAAAGCATATTTTTTTGAAGAAAATGTGCCACCTGGTTTGAGAACTCCGTTATCAAAGTAGTTATATATTTTTTTTAAAAACGGTAAATGGTTACTTGAGAAATTTTCTACATTTTACAGTAAGGTAAATTAAACACGTCATTATAATCAACTCTATGAACCTCTACTCAATATAAATTTATAATGTGCAATAGCACGTCGCTTTAAGAACAAAATAATATTTTTTTGTATCCCAACTACTGAGGTTGGAATATAATGCTCTTGCAATGTAATTGATATGCTGGCAAGAGTATATGATATTGAAGGGAAACGATAAGCAATGATTCAATAACAATTATAAATAAGGCTTGTACATGGGAAAAAATCCGCATGTAGGTGAAATATAATTATATACAGTATGATGTAAACATGGATACAAATATAGATTGCTGTGTGTTGCTACTTCTTTGTCTTGTTCCTTGGCCATTCTCCCACCTTCTTGGACAGAAAGCTTGTATTAAAAACAGATATAATACATAAATACATGTACAACATTGCAAAAATTCAGCATGTAATGGAGAGGTATATGATGTCGACATGAAGTCAGAATAATTGAGCACCTACGGAGAAAAACATGACTAATAAGGGAAATAAACCATTTTAACCAAAATTAACAGTCCTGCCCAGACCCAAGTTTATTCTGAAATCTTCCCTTGTGACCAATCATCGTGTTAAAAAAAAGTATCAGTAAGCTGAACACAATGCACTACACGAAGTAGGTCAAATAAGCATGAGGGTGGTGGCCGGGGATGAGGAGGTAGCACGTTGCTTTTTCAGGACTTCTGGTGAACAGTGGAGAACAAAGTAAGGAGCAGAACAATAGCGAACTGACGCTATCATTATCGTTTAAATGGTCCTGTAACAATTAAAACCGATGTAAAGGAATAGTATTACCCCCGGTATGAAGTTACCCCCCGGTAATTTGATACCGGTATAAGATTACCGGGGAGGTAATCTGAGACCGGTATCAAGCTACCCCCCCTGGTATGATATTACCCCCCTATAAAAAGTTGTTATTTGTGTTTATATAGTTACTTATTTTATACACCTTTTCTTTGCACGCACCCACATATGCTAAAAAGACAGGATTGACAGATTTTTTTGCTTCTAAAATCGGTAGAGTCGAGGAGTCGAGGATTATGTTATTTTTGGTTTGGCTGACAGTTTGTTCTAATTATATATCAGCTTTCTCTTCTCTATTTCTTCATCTAGCTGATATTCACTCCAAGCAGTAGTTGGAGTGAATATCAGCTATCTCTACCTTATTTCTTTGTAAAGATAGCTGATTGTTCACTCGAAGCAGTCGATAGAGTAAGCCTAAAATTTCAACGAAATTTTTGACCACTAGACTCCTTTTCGCAGTCCCTGTCACAATATGTAGATATAATAATGGGTGTGTGTAGCTGGGAGTGGGGTGATGAAGGTGACATGTGCATTTCAGTTTTGTTAAATAATCAATGTGGCCACATTTTATGTCCGCTTTTTAAAAAAATTTTGGGTTTGTTTGTATGTGCGCTTTTGTTCAATTGTATGATGTTGTCATCTTTAAATTGGTGTCTCGGGAAATGGGTGGGGTGTGGGGTGGATGAGAAGGTATAGATGTATTGTACTTTCGGACCTTTTGATGAGGGGGGAGTCCATTTTGTTTTCTAAGCCGATTTCCGTCAGGACAATTGGGGCACGACTGGCATTGCTACTTTTAAATTGGTATTACTTTACCTTTTATTTCCTTTGGAAAAAAAAGCAAACAACGCTAGTGTGGACACCATGTTGCCAAATTATACATATTTTACTAAAATTTCTCCCACTTTTCCAGCGCTTGATAACTTGCATTCAACGTAAGACACGAAAGGATTCAAACTAATAATACTGAATATGTTTAATATGAATATAACTAAAACTAAAATTTTATCGAAAATATATTGCCCACTTTTCACATCATTACATGTATATAGAAAAAGATCAAAGCAAAGTACTGTGGTAAATGTTTAAAAAGAATATTGAATCAAAACTAAAACTTATTATCAAAAATTCAGCTTCAATATTTTTGTATTAACAGCTTGCACACCTATCAAATGAAAAGACCCAAACATATTACTGTTTGAAAGGAATATGAATCAGCAATTAAAGTACTAAAAATCCAGCCTCAATTTACTTGTATGGACACCTTGCATACACCATATGAACAGATAAAAGCATTTCACCGGACTAAATGTTAAAAAGGAATGTGAATCAGCAACTAAACTTGTTAAAAATTGAGCCTCATTATACTTGTATTGACACCTCGCACACATATTATATGAAAAGATTCAGTCATCTGGTGTAAATGTTAAAAGGAATTTGAATCAGGAACAGATAGGCCTAGAGCTTCAATGTTCAATTCACACTCTGCATACATCATCTGTGGTAAATATTTAAAGGAATATAAAACGGCAAAGATTAAAGATTAAAGCAAATTTTAAAAAAACCAAAACAAATGACTAGAGGGAGAAAGGGGATATAGCTGAATCAAATCCGAACAACGTCATCTATAGACTCGGTAGCACTTGAATAAAAGGGTAAAAGTATGATGATGTAAAAAAAAAAAAGAAAGGGGAAAAAAAGGGGGAAGGGGATCTTGTATGATGGAAACGCTACCAAAACGGATACTTTTTAGTGACTCAAAAAATTATCATATCTTGTTGCTGTTGATGCTGTTGGTGTTGCTAGTGCTGCTGCTGTCTTGAATTTGTATTCAGGCAATAAATAAATGTTATAAATAGAAAAAAGGGAGGGGGTAATCTCATACCAGTGGGGGTAGCTTGATACCGGTATGAGACTACCCCCTCCGGTAATCTGATACCGGTATCAGATTACCGGGGGGTAGCTTGATACCGGTATCAGATTACCGGGGGGTAATAATTGAGGGGGGTAATCTGATCACGGTACACCGGTGTTGGGTCAGTTTTAACACTAGGCCAAGGATGGGTTACAAATGAATTGTTACCCTTGTGGGAAAAGTGTGGGGAAAAATTCCTTTTTATTTGCTGCTTGGTGAGTAGACAAAGCTAACAAAAAAAAAATGAATGATATAGCTCTACAAAGTTAAATATCGAAAATTAAATCTTTGTCGCAGAACGGCCTTTTTTTCTTTTAATGATGGGAAATCACATGTAGACTAAGTTTGCCATAAGAATAAATATATTTGCATAGTAAGATATATGCAATGGATAAATTGCAATCCTAAACGAAGATTTCACGGATATGGGCCTACACTAACTTTCTGAAATTGATACATATGATAATAGATGCCTCTATTATTGTTCGTCTCGCACTGCTCCACTAACCTGCCCACCACTCCTCGACCAATTCAACTGAAATGAGATCCAAGAGACAAAGGAAAGATATAATATTATTATATACAACAAGACAGCCTTTCCCTGCTCCTACGTTGTTGTCGGCGCAGATGAAGCAGTCTGGGGGTTGAGTTGTAACGTTCTTGCTTGATTAGGGACCGTGTTTTCTTTCTTTTGATTTTCGATTTTAATCAAATGTATTTCGGGTTGGGGTAATCAGGAGCGTAACAATAACAAAATTAACCATAAGAGCAACAGTATAACTGTACTGACTTACTGTGTACCCCTTTTGTAGATAAGATTGAATCATCTTTCCTTCATGTGTGCAAAATGATTGAGGAAGTTGTCGCAGAAGGAAGGTTTTAATGTCCGTTCTTTTAGCAACTTTGTTTCCATGGCAAGGAACACTGTATGTTTTGTTTGTGTCTGGCTCATATTTGAGTATTTGTAGTTTCTTATTCGTTGTAAGATACTAAAAAAGTGCTCGCAGGCTACACTGAAATGCCACATCTGATAGGAAGCTCATTGAATCCATCTTGCCAAAAACACAGTTTCAAGTTATTCAGGCTCAGGAGAAGGTTCAGGCCGCGACCTAGATTTAGTTTTTAAGTATTAGCAGTATGCATCGAGACAGGAAATGACGCAAGCCATAGCTAATATGCACGACCCCATTCAAAGTCGACGAATAATAATAGAGAGAGTCAATCATCTGATTTCTTTTTTTCATCTCGGTTGTCTTCCATAGGCATTTCGATTTTTGCCTATTACAGGCATGGAAGTTCTAACGGCGCTCGCGAGTGCCGCTGGGGCTCAGTCTGGTTGTTGAGCTTTGCGCATGATACAGTAGCAGAGGAGCTGTCCGCGGTTTTATCTATCTAGTCAAAATCCGAAATCACTACAAGCTAGCTGAGCTACGCTCGGGTTCAAACAGGGTATGGGTCTAAAATTTCAAGTGACTTGGGCAGTTTGTTTTTGTTTGTTTGTTTGCTTGTTTGTTTGTTTGGCTACATCTATTACAACGTTGTACATTCATAATAGGCGATAAACGTCGGGATTTCAATATTTCAGTACTTTTTTGACAATCTATTTTTGAAATATTTCATGAGGCGTTGTTTTCCCGAGCGGTAGTCAATGACTATCTGACTACCATTACGCTACGCCCCTGAATCTGTAGTAGTTCATAAAATTGTAATAACAGGATATGCTGTTATGCACATGCCTACCTATACCATAGTGGTCAGTAAGAAGTCCGAACGTGAAAATGAAAGCTCTCTTTCTCGCATTTATTTTTTTAAACAAACTAACAAACCGTTGTCTCATGAAGAGCGGAGTAAATCTCACTTCTAACTTTGCGAATTGAGAAAGCCTGTTTTTTTTTCAAGATATAGTTCGGGCTTCTCCGTACCCCACATCTTTGTGCGTTTAGATTATTTCTGTTCAGGATTTTCTGGTTGACTTCCACCGCTCCTCTGCTATAATAATAATCATGAAAAAAAAAAAGTGTGACCCCTTGAGACCTTCGCGTTCCTTGGTCACCGCCCCTCATTATGGCAGCGAGTCCAACAGGTATGGATCAGTTAGCACTCTGAGATTTCAGGGGCGGATTTGCCGCTATTTTTGTCCATGGTAAAAGGAAGAAAAAGAGCTAAGTAATCTAATTTCGTCGCATCAGTGGAAAGGCAAATTATCCCTCCCCCTCCCCCCCCCCCCCCCNCCCCCCCCCCCCAAAAAAAAACCAACGCTTAGCAGAAATGTTTTGCTATATTTTGTAGTAAATATATAGCATTACTTTGAGCATTCATCTTTTGTCCATAACAAGATCAGCAAGCGCATGTATTTCCTTAGAAAGTTAAGATTTTTTGATATCGATAACAGTCTTATTTCTCTTTTCTATCGAGCAACAATCGAAAGTATCATCAGTTTTTGTATTATATGTTGGAGCGGTAATACAAAAGAACAAAATAAAATAAAAATGAACAGAGTAATAAAGAAAGCAGGAAATATTGCTGGAACCACCTTCCAAATGTTTGATGAGTTATATCTATCCAGATGTATTCAAAAAGTAACTTACATCATGAATGATTCCACCCATCCCCTTTCACTTCAAATATCTCGGAAAGATCAGCAGCGCAAGATCTATTAAATGTAACAGAGAGAGACACCGCCGTCCATTCCTGCCATCAGCTGTACGTTTGCTGTGAAAGGATAAGTTTGAGATTACTTGTGTGGTAGCGCGTATGTGTCTGGGTGTGTTTGTTTGTTTGTGTGTGTGTGTGTGTGTGTGTGTGTGTGTGTGTGTGTGTGTGTGTGTGTGAATGGGTGTTTATGTGTAGATGTATGTAGGTACACTTAAGGCTACATATATATAATATCAGTCTGTGTTAATTATGCTTGTATATCATGTATGTATCATGGTAAACGAGACAAAGTGCTTCTTTGGACAATCTTATCTTATCTTATCTTATCTTATCTTATCTTATCTTCCCATTCTGAACAATTTCACCAAATACTGCATGGACATGGTGTCAACTTGCAACATGGCCTGATAATTTTACTGTTGCTACCTAAGAAATAGTTAAACTCTCAGCGCCATAACAGGACGCGCCCCTGGACTGGCAGACGTGGAAATTAGATGAAAGATGAGAGGCCAAGATCGGGCTCCCGCATTCCGTTACTTGTTTGAGGACAAAGACCTCAAGTTGTCCCTGCTTGTATGCGTGTGTTTCCAAAATTCTAAGCTTCGCATGATAATAGAAAACTTGGCCAAAGGTAGTGAAGACAGTGAGCTTTGGAATGCCTTCGGCACAGAGCAAAACGAACACAATTGCTTCTGCACGTTCAAATCAGGACAAAGATCTCCGGCAGACCTTTTTGTGCTGGTGTCCAGCGTGGTCAATTCTATCCTCGGGAGTCCTAAATCAGCGCGGACACGAAAATTAGTTAGCGTGCAGGTTGGCGTAGGAATGAATGAATGCCGGTTGCTTAGAGTGACCCGGCCAGTGCAGATTTTGCTTGTATTCGACTTAATACTAACCAAAGATCTCGAGTCACCCCCTTTCTCATCCCCATCCACCATCTAACTACCCATAATGTGCCCAGAAATGCATGGCGAGATCAGAGACTGGTCAAAGGTCGCAAGGCCGAGCCGTGGCATGCTTCTGTCCTCAGGGAGTGGGTCCATCAATCTCTGTGACTCTCACCCAGAACTGAAGAAAACAAAAAGTCTTTCAGCCCATGCGCGTTTCTTTCTGAGCAAAGATATTAATGCAGCATTCTAGTGCCTTTGTGAGGCCAACAGTTAAAGGTGGACTTTGAAATTCCTGAGTATTTTAAACACACTGAGCTGTTTTAGGACACGCTCTCTCTCTCTATCTCTATCTCTCTCTCTCTCTCTCTCTCCTTCCCTCCTTCTCTCTCTCTCTTTCTCTCTCGCAACACACTCCTCACTCTCTCTCTCTCTCTCTCTCTCACACACACACACACACACACACACACACACACACACACACACACACACATACACACATATACACATACATCAATATCCTACATGCAGTCTACACTCTTTAGTCCCATACCTTTGTATGCAATAATAATATATGTGAAAACGGAATGATTACTAAGTTTAAGTTGCAAAGCCCATGTTATAATGAAATACAAGAGAAAAATCCCTTACACTGCCACAAGCATTGCTAGTTAAACAGGGGAATGGGTAGCCTATATCATCAGTAATAGACATCGTGTTTAGACAAGTGTTTAAATGTAAACAATTTTTTTTTCGAAAACATTTCTACCAAAATATTTTCGAAACACAACAAAAACTTGCTCTGCTGTTCTGCCATTCCAAATGATCTGATAGCACTGGAGAAAAACACGTATTGTGTGGAGATACCCCGGTATTGCACTGAATATGGGGGCACTAAATGCAGTGTCACGTCTCCTGAAGTGAGCATTGTAGCCGGAGTCACATCTCAGATTTCCCTGGCCAGTTCACCTGTTGAATTGAGGGTGAGCCACACATTGTCCGTCCGCGGCACAGAGCAGAGCTCGGGGAGGATTTACTCCATTCTCTCATCAGACCTGCAGAGGAGAAAGGACTTGGCTGGCATCTCTGTCATCGGTCACAAATGGGCCCCATGTGTTTTGCTGTATGGGACTCATATAGACAGTGTTCAATGGCAAGTCAATGGTCCCGTATTGACTGTATATAAATGTGAGGAATGCACTTGGATAGCATAATATGGCCTTAAATGGGTGACAAAATCAGAAATAGACGGTTTGACCCAGATCCCGTACGAGCGAACAACCCGTTCTGGCATTATGCACTTTGCAAGTTACTTTAGGATGATTTGAAGGAAAGTCCTGTAGGTCTCAGATGGATTCCGAACACTGTGTTTTAAGCGCACTTCGGAGTGATATGGGGAAGAAGGATTGAAGAAGGAGAGTATCTAACTTGTAAAATATAAATACTGCTTATGTCAGTGTGTATATTTCGTCAGTCATAGAAAATTCGCCTACCTCATTTGAGTATTTTTTTTTCCATTTTAGAAGAGAAAAAATCGTGAAAAAAAAAAGAGACAAAAAGATGTCAGTCTTAAGCTTTTGTTGTTGTTGTTGTTGTTGTTGTTGTTGTTGTGACTTACTTTGTCTGTGACATTTGATGGATATACAGAGCTGTAGCGAGCACAAAATGTGTCCTGTTCGCAGACTGCCTATGTCAAAGATGGGCAATTTGACTATGACTGAGACGATTTGTGCTGATATTAGGAGGTGGCCGGTAGAGTGTAAAGGAGCCTAGTCAAGAGCAGAAATTCATCATTTTGCTTGTATTCTTTTATTTGTAAATTGTAGTATGTAGGGACGTTTAATTTTGTTTGTATATCGTTCCTTAGAGTGACCAATATATCTATGGGGAACAAGACATTGGCTACAAGGACTGAGAAGTTAACGTTTTCATTCATGAATGATCAGGGGTTCTTGATGAAGCTTAGCCGAATGCAATTGTGAAATAGAATTTCAATGTACCAATCTGCATTTTCACAAAGAGAAAAGATGATACAGAAAGAACGAATTTCTTCAGTTGAAAGAAAAAAAATGCGACATCAAGATTTAGGAAGTTCAGGGAAGTATTTTTTTTCACAAACCTTCTGCAAAGGGCAGATATGATTGAGAGAAAGAAAAAAAAAGGAGAAGATAAAGAAGCAAAGAAATAAAGAATGGAAAAGAAAGAATACCCACCGCGGAGATGAGCGAGCATCAAGTGTCGGCAAATTGGCGAGACGTCAATGGAGTAAAGATTTGTTTAGCGCGCGGAGATGGCCTGGTCTTAAGGATCTTTCACGCTGGGCCTCTAGTCAAGCCTGGCTTCTATTGTCCGTTGGAATGTGGCCACTGGCTACAAAAAGCGTCTCCTCTTTCTTGTAGAGCTCATTCAGATCTGCTGAGCGTGTCAAGACTTGTCATGGTGGGAGTTTAAAAATCTCTCTTCAGCTTGGCGACTTACATTACTATTCAGGGATATCGCACCCCAGGAAACAGTGAGCAGAAGTGTTTAAGAAACTCTCTAGCTTTCTTCGTTTTATCTTTCAAACTAGCTGGTGTGCGTTGGTATACCATATCGCCTTCGTTAAGCAGCAGAGTTCTTCTGGAAAACGTGAAGTAAGACCAAGACTCTTTTAATTCGTGCTGATTTCGTTTCCTTGTTAGAAATCAGGTTGATGCCGAATCACTCTTCAGTCTTATGTGATTCAATGATGTAATGACTCTGAAGACATGCATAACACTGACACATTCTGATACAGCTTGAGGTAGGCTAGTTGAAGTTATAAACACAGATATATTACTACAGGTATTTTTCGAACAAAGTGAGCTTAGTGGAGTGAAGAACTGATAAGGCGTACAGAATCTTTACGATAGAATTCTACCGTCTGTGCCCTTGCTCCCTGCCAGAACAGTTCTTAGGAGGAATTCCTCTCCGTTTCTCCATAACATTGCTTCTACTGAAGCGCCACCAGTCACGTCAACAAAGACACTTCTCTGAGAGCGCTGCAACGTGCCAATTCCGGAGAGTCTGTGACAACCAGACCCTTCCTAAAGTTATGTCACGAGTCAATAATATAGACTGCCCAGCAGAGCAACAGTACAGGCAGTATAGATCTACACTAGACAAAGAGATGGAAATGACGTTAAAGACTACAGTTCAAGATTTGCTTCTAACTAAGGCTAAAGGATACCCCGCAGCACAGAAGGATTCATTCGCTCTTCACATCAGTCACACCAGTACACTTTTCTGCAAGACTAAGGGTCTGAATTTTTCAAACTGCAAGTCAACATGGACGTGGCATGGAGTGTCAATGTTAACACTGACACTGTTGATAGCTATGTTGACGGTGCCAGCACCCACTCTGGCATTCCCCAGTGATTCCCTTACTCTTGGTGAAGTTAAGGTGCCACCCCTGCCTATCACGTGTTATCGTCATTTCGGCCACAGAGTTCAGGCATGTGTGGATCCCTTCACGTCACTTCTTCAGCTCTACGACGATAGTGTGGAACATCTGAGGCACCCTCTGGCAGTAGCCAAACACATATGTCTGTAAGTGCATGTACAATTTAAATATTTTCTCTGCATCTGTCAACCTGATGGTAAATCTTAATGTCTTTTTTTTGCAGGTCAGCAATTCACTATAAAGCTATTATTTTCAAGTTCGAATCTCTTACAGAACGTAAAGGTAAAGTTGGGCATGCGCATATAAAATTTCCTGACAAACAATTCTCACATAACACCAGGGAATGCCCATATGGGCATGCTCATTTCTGCCATAACGGTCCGAAGAAGATTCAGACTGGAAAATAAATGCTGTCTTTTCTGTTTATCAGTACAGTAATACATTATAGTTTTTATGGTCGCCAGATATTTCTCTGTTTCTCTACGCCAAATCGTATTTGTACATAGTATTTGCTCTTTTTTTTTATCAGCAAAACAGTACCTTATTCTTATTTCTGGTGGTGTCAGTAGAGAATTACTGCGCATTTCCCCCCTCTGTTTCTATTATTCTTTGCCACCCTTCTTTCTGCAGTGAGATTTGCTCACTCATCCTGCACGGACTGCTTTTCACGCATATCCATCAATTCCTTTCTATTCTTCGTCTAAAGTAGAGTTGATATTCTGATCTTTGTAATACATGCTACAAAATGTCTCGACCGCAGACTTCCACCGAGAAAATGCAATGCCTATGCAACAACAACAACAACAACAACAACAACAACAACAACAAAATCAACAACAATAACAACAAACATTCCTACTGTCATCTATTTCAGAGAGTATCAGATGGTGCTGCTGTGTCTACATTCCGCCCTCACCGACTGCCCAACCCTGAAAAATCTCAAACATGTACAGACAACTCTCGACTCTCTTTGGGTGGTTAGGATGAACGAACTTTGCTCCATCCAATCAAAGAGCGGGACACAACTGGGCCAAAGCGAGTACGAAGACCTCACGAACTACTTGTACAAACATAATTTACCAAACTCGATGGACTCATACCAAATAGCGCAGAATATTTTAGACGCTTCCTTGGATACAACGTCTCGGATTGAGCAAGAAATTGTATCCATCAGATCAGATGAAAACGGGCGTGATGATGTTTCCACGCTTCTTGCCAACAAACGACGACTGTCTCCAACTTTGCGAAAGGAAATAGACCTTCTGGATCGTCAGGAGCATGACAATACCCGTGACCAAAGCGCCGAACTGCAGTTGAATATCTTTCAATACATAGGAAAGCCTCCATATTACCAGTCAAGATTGCTGACCAAAAAGGTTGGTGAAGATCAGGGCGCGTTTTACGACAGATTTCAAAACTCTGCAGCACCAGGTTTAGAAATGCCATCAATCTCCATTTTTGCCATGATCGCTTGTAGTTGTTGGTTGCTGTGGTACACAGTTTTTGCGAACGGAACGTAAACATTTATTTCAAGCCTCACTACATGGCATTGAAAAGAAAATAGCTAAAAATTCTGGGGATGCTGCTAGGCTGACTGCTAGCATACGAATGTTGTTCCCAGCTTGACAGCATGAATCTGTAAACGGAGCTGGCGAGAGCAGAGAGGCAGCAGCGAGCATGCGCTCTGACATAGTTTCAGAGACAGACTGAAGACTGGAGGTGGTGCACCTTCAGTGACATCAGAGGTAGCGTGGCCGTGTGGTTTGTGAGCCGTACTCAGAAACTGGAGACTATCAAGTCTAAAGTGTGTGTGTTTGACTCGTGGGCCGGGCGGTTTACGTTGAGGTGTCCTTGGGAAAGACGCTTCATTTCCATTTCCCCACCCGACTCAGGTGTAAATGAGTATCTGGCTATAGAGCTGGGAGGACAATGGCGCTTCATCCCTGGCGACCGGCAATGACCTTGTTATGGTGTTATGAATGAGATGTAGATTGTATGACATTGTAAATCACATTGCCATCGAGGTAAATAGAGGTCGGTTTTTTTTTCGTTTTTTTTAAATGTTATTTTCATATCCGCAGGCAGATATCAAACTGTTATTAGGACGAGCCTATGCTCAATAAATGAGGCGGTGAACCCATCGTCTCCGTTATGCTTTGTAACTGTGTTGCAGATATGTATACTGGAAACGAAGGCAGTATTTCCAATAATATACCATTCTTTCAAATTTTGGATTTTAGTGCTTCTATGCATGTATGTCGTGTGTGCAAATAAGAACTGCAGTGAACCTCCATTATTACATAAATGTAACGTCCTTGAATAATCCAGAATATTTTTGTGTTCGCTGTATGGAATGAAAGTCAATTGTTGTTATTATTTTTATAATCATTATTATAATTGTTATCATTATTACGGTGACTCTTAATTTCAAATGCCTTAGGTGCTGTGGGACCTCAAGCACTACGGCAAAATTTGAAATTCCTGTTTCTTTCCCTTTTAAGTATGAACCACGTTAAAGGGAGATAATAGGCTTTGGTTCATAATTTATATGTTGTCATCTCTCTTGTTTGTAATTAAAGAAACTGACCTCGTTTTCAATGAGATTTGGCTAGAACGTTTGTTTCAACGATCTTATCATATCCTAAGTTTACTATATTACTGTATTATCACTATCATCATCAGAGCTGACCACGGTCAGGTACGGTGGATGGGTGACGACAGCCCTGTAATCAGACTAAGCTTTTGCTTGTCTTTAACGGTCGTGATGAGATTGAGTAAGAACGGAAATGTTTTCTAACTATGTTTATGTAGTTCAATCCTCTTGACATGGGCATACGAAGGCCTTCATTCAGCACACTTTTAAACTTACCTTATTCTGGCATTTGAATGGCAGAGGGTCACACTTTCCAAGTCCTGACCCCTTACCCCCTCCCCCCCCCCAAATTTCAATTCTGAGAAAAAGGTTATTAAAGAACAATTTTTTTCACAATAAAAATCACATATCCTGCCTCACAAAAGCTCATGTGTATCTACAATTACTGTCCATTCGCCCAAAAAAACCAGTATAATTATGTAATCTACATATCGTACAACCTTTCGTCCCATCTGCTCCGAGTTCAAGTCTTGTTTCTGGCCAGTTTTATCCGTCATTTGTATTTGGTCTCATCTCTCTTTGTTCCACGATGTGTGTTCGTCTGTGTTGTAATTATTCTATGAGGAAGAACTCATGTCCAAACATTTGGAACCCTTCATTAAATTTTTCGATGTGCACAGGTGGAGAATATTATTTTGAAAAATCTGTGTATAGAAATGGTTTTACTCTATATTTCCATAACAAATATGTATAAGTACTAAGTTTCGAGTGACCCCAGTGATATTTACAGCCAGCTATCTCAGTTCTTCAGTTTTTTTTGGCTGCAAAACATGTATGTATAGTAGTGTCTAGTGGCGAACAGTCTAGGAGGTGAACGACAGTATGTGAGTGTATGTAAAAATATAAACTACTGTTAATAACCAATGTAGAAAGTGGCACTGACTGATGAAAGACGATGTAAAAAAGCACTGTAAAATTAAAGTGAAATAAAATGTGTATGTGTGAATGTTTTTACCTTGCTCCGGTGTAAGTGTAACATTTTATGTAACTCATGGCCGAATAAATCTCTGATTCTGTAAAGTAGAAAACGACCCCATGAACTCAGAATTCCAAGGAATTCCAGTGTAGCATCCCATAATTTTGAGTTTGTGAGTAAAAATTTGGTATAAAAAATAAACAGCATTCAGACCAGCGTATTACAACTACCACGTGGGTATTTTGAATATATAAAGTTCGTGGACGTAAGGGTAAGCTACAGCCATTATAGGTAATTACATGTAAAGCAAAAAGTGACAATGAAGGCTGACTACAAAGATGATAGAGAGAAAATGTTGGTACCATATGGGAGTAAATCAGGTGCATGTCTGAGTATACGAGTAATATGAAAGAATATTGTTAATTTGCAGATCTACTTTGCTAGTTCACCTGATTATTATGGCACATGTACATTATGTAAAGGATAATTATGTAAGAAATACGTGGAGAGCCATTAAAGTATCCGCACAACCAAACAGGCCCTTAATGAGTGTGGTGGTAGTGATGATGATGATAATAATGATAATAATAATAATGATGATGATAATGTGCTGGTTGAACAGGAAGTAAAGGGTTACTGACAGTGCGTCTTTACGAGTGATTATCACAAAAGTCCTGGATACTTTCTTCTAATAATATTCAGTATCATTGCATCCTTACACCAGAGCATTAACATATTGATGTACTAATCATGAATTTTTCAGTCAGAATATACCCACGCCATAAATCTAACATCAACAGCAACACTGACTTTTAATTCTGGGTGTAACTGATTTAAGAATACAACAGGAAGACATCAACACAAAGAAACAAACGAGACGGGAAGTAATACTACAAAAGCTGACCATGACATATTCAAAGTAACATTTACACTTTATTTCATGACATAAATCAAAACTATAATCTTTATTTCATCAAATGGTTAAAATACAATCCAGGAAGTTTCTCATGTCATTAACAAAAATCATACCACACCAACAGAGTATGGGTACGACAAGTATACATATATCTGATTTTAAAAAAATGATTTTTTTATATAAATGATAAATTAAAATACTAGTACATTAAATCAAAAGATTATGTATGGGTACACTGAACTGAAAATAGAATGAAACTGATTTAAATGTAGATACTGAATCCTAATATGACTATCTGCAACCTGTCATTCACTTATACACCTGAATACCTGGCATAAAATGAAATCACAACAGAATACACAGATCAGTGTCTGACAGACAGACAGCATTATTTTACTATTGCAATTACATATAATTAAACATCAGAAACAAGACACAGAATGATGAAAAAATCCTGTGTCTATACATGCTACAGTCTGTATTATCATGCCGAATTCAATGTCAAGAGAACACAACAGTACAATGCAAAGCTGCATGTTTAGACATATTATACAAATTTCACATTCAGACAGTTTGTATTGTGACATTCTATGTCGACTATACAACAATATGATGCCTAGTTCAATCCAGTAAGATAAAGGAGCTGTATGACTGACTCTTAGAGTCACGGTCTGACATCATAGCCATTATATGATGCACACAAAAAGAGAAGTCACAGAAATGTCAGCATCATACTCAATAAAAAAAATTCATATGTCTAATATGATGCAAACTTTCATGTTCAATACAAATTGAAACTCACAAAGTAAGAAGAAGGGATCCACTTTGTTCACAGTATCCATATTTTGAACACACTTGCAAATTCACAGTCTCTAACTGTACGGTAACATGACACAGCTTTCATTCAGAAACTAAAGCACCACAAACAAGTTATGGAATTCAGTGGACAGGAGTTGCACTCTACAAAAATAATAATGCTATTCAGTAATTGACTGCCCGGCACAAGATTCTATGACGCAAAATACTATGTCTGAATCTAACTTCATCACGTGCATGACAATCAGTGATTGATAACACAATGCAGCACTATCATACTCATGACAGGCAAGTGCTTCTGACAGGGTTTGAAGCACCATACACTCGAACCTCATCACTCTGATGATCTCAAATTCACCACCATCTTGTTGCAAAGCTTGGCTGCAGATCTCTATATTTTTATATTAAATACAACATCACAATTTCGAGTTTAGCTAGTTCCATGGAATTTGAGACCATGATGTTCTACGGTGCAATATGGCCGAGAGTATGGGTGGTCCAAGTTCATATGACATGATGCTAACAATACTAAATGGTCAATACTAAATGGTCATGGACTATCCCACATTTTTGCGATTTTGGCCATTTTGGCCGTAAAGGGTTCTATAAATAGATAATGACTCGATCTTGCCATATATATTGGTTAAATTGCTATTTTTGGCCTGTGGGGACTTCTAACACTAACTTTTCTCCTTTACAATTCTTTATAGCTCAGTGGCAACATAAACTTCATTCCTCAATTTCTCAAAACACAGCAAATGTGGGATGGTCCACTCTTGCTCTACCGTGACCAAATAATATACATACAGAAAGTATTCTCTTCATAAAGGCAATGGGTTTAGGAAAGAACCATGGCTGAAGCCATACAGTATTATGATCAGCATCTTGCAGACCACTCTTATTCTCTGTCACTCACATCAGTGGCAAACTACAGTGATCACTACAAACTAATAAAGGCAGCTGCGATGATGACATCATAATCTAGCCTACATTCAACTCTGGGATAAAAATTGCAAAGCACAGTCTCTCCAGAAATTTTGATGGTTGTTATGATAATGATACAGAGAAAGGATGTCAAATGATGATTTCAAAAGCCATATTGAAATGTCCAGTGTATGAAGGAAAAAGGCAGAAATGGAAAAGGAGATGATTGCTTGGTGTATGTCTACAAGAAACTGCATTTATTCAAAGTAAAGCTTTTTTTTTTTTCCAGTCTGTAGAACAATTGACAGCGCAGTTTGTCTGACAAATGTACATCATCATAAATTAATATATGTATGCATAATGAAGCATATACAGGTAAAAAGTGGAAGGCTTATCTGGATGGATATTCCATGGGAAGAGAGAACGAAGAGTTGGATAATTACACATACTAGGGTAATCAATAGTAAGTTGACCAGGGAGCAGAGCACGAGTTGAGAGAGAGAGAGAGAAGGAGCTGTGGCTATCAAGAGAAGATAGGTAGCTTGACAGTCTAGGACGGATCTGGTAAAAGGTTAATGGACTGAATACCTAGTCCCACAACCCAAACTTGGGAAGAGAAATGCTATGTAAACTTTGTCTCCCTAGTCTGCTCTATGTATTGTAGGGAAGTCTGATGGGGTGGAGTGGGTGGAACTAATGATGAACCACCTTACTCACGTGAGACCACAAGTGAAAAATTTATGCATTTCCATTCATTTTCACATTGTCAGATTTCATCAGTTTCCAGATGTTAGGCCCCTGAACTGACTGGGCTCCCTGGTATAAAATATTGCAGAAAACCCACCATTTTGTTTCTGCTGCAAAACTGAAACAGAAATCATTAATCATTGCTTAAAAATTTTGCATGTTAAGCAGACAAGTATTTCAACTACAGCTACGGTTACAATTAGCCAGATCATTACCTAAAATAAACATTACGATGTACAGTAGTAGCCAAATTACCCGCATTTTTGAAACATGCAGATATTTTCTAATAGCTCAATCAGGCGTCTTCCTTAAAGCCTATGGACCATCAAAATTATATGCCTGAGCTGTGATTTCTGTGACAGTGGTCTGCCCTCTTCACAGACTGATGGACAGACATACAAGACAATACAATACACACCATAGCCAGTATCTTTATGATTTTCTCTAAACAAATGCAAGTCACAGAGACTGAATCTACTGTAACATACAGTAGAAAACTATCACTGTAAGAGAGCTGGTATGTCTCTGGAGTATGACACTATTGTATCCGAAATTAAAAAAAAAATAAATGTAGAAGAATGTTGCATCCTTGATATGTTATGAAAAGACTAGCTGAAGAACAAAATCCTATGCTGAGAATGACAACCACTCAAATGTGCTATCTAAGCCAAGGGATTGTATAACAAAAAGTTCATTCAAATTCCAGGCAGTCAATGAACAAAGTGACTTTTTTTTTCTGGACAGTCAAGATGACATGAATACGGGACATACTCTGTACAAATTCAAGATGTGAGCACTTACAAGATGGTGTTTAAAAAAAAAAAGAAAAAGACACTGAGAAAGACATGAGCAGGACACAAACTCAGCAAGTGTGATTAAGACAGTAACATCAAAAGAACAGCACATAGCATAGTATTATCTGTGTTGATGTATATGTTCACATACTACATAACCTTTAAGGTACGTAGTATTCCACATTATACACAAACATAGATGATAATCTTGAACTACAAGAGTATAGTTTCAGGATATGATTAAAACATGCAGACACTGGAACAGAACATGACAAGTTCATCCAGTGTTTCAATGATGGACAAAAGGAAAAAAAAAAGGAAATGGCTGCAGCAAGGATAATAAAGACATACTGCAGATTATGACCAAACCACTGAGTGCAGCTCTGTATGTACAGACAATACCAGGAAGCACACAGAAAGATGTAGATTATACAGAGGAAAATTCCTAATCATCCCATAGTTTAATGTGGTCCCCTCTTAGACAAGCCCCATCCAAAAATCCTGATCTTTTCTCTCTCACATAGGCTTACTGGACAACACATTCCCTGGGTGACACATCTTCAATAGCTAAGTCTGAAGGTGTTGTGTTTGGTACAATGGAAATTCTTAAAGCTACAGGGAAGACTTCACTTTATCTAATTTACTTTATAATCTACAAGATCTAAGCTTATGTGTGAAAGCTTACAATTGGGACCACAACATGAAAAATCCTCAGGTTTTCCCTCCTGCATTTAGGTAAAATGCAAGTTTCGAGACTGCATTCTTTTACATTTCGTTAATGACTAATCAGACTTAACATATTATTTTGTAGCTCCCAACCAGGCTGAAATGTGATTCTCACAAGTACCACCTCACAATAAATGGATGGTAAACATATCATATGCTGAGAAGCATGAAGTCATAAAATTTACAACAAAACAACAGCAGCAGCAAGTATGAACAAGTACATTAAATGAACATGTAGGGCCCAGCTGTACAGTATATGAAATGCACTGTATACATCCTATGAAAGTTGCATGATGGAAAAAAACAAACAACAACAACATACTGCTGGTTAAATCTGTGCCATAACAAAGCATCCATCTTCTTCCAGACTTTGAAAATAAAATGTCATTATGGGAGTAATTGTACAATTATGATACTATGTATAAGATATTCGAAGAATATATACATCCAAATACAATGCAGTTTACCTGGATCTGTCCCTGATCTCACAACCACTTCTGGTCCTGATCGCATTACCTCCTAAAAAGTTCATCTCTGTTCCCACAACAACCCACTTAACTCCCTACCAATTTGTGATGCATCAATACAAAACTGATCACTGATAAATGCTGAAGATGTCAGCATGAAGAAAACTGACCTGTGACCTGCCTATGTAAGACTGGCTGTTGCAATCAATGCTGTTTATGTTAATTAAGTGGGTCAAAGGTTGCATTGGTAGTGTATTACTTTCATGGTGGATAAGTTGTGATGCAGTTTTTGTCGTTGATGACGATGCTTCTCAGGGGTGGGGATGGGTAAGGGGGGCACATGAACAAGAGGAAAAATAATTCCTGAGGGATGGAAGTTTTAAACTCCCGTTGTAGGATTTATGTGGCCTATTTTGATTTGCATGACTGGGAACAGACAGTATGATTTCAAGTCTTCATACTTCATACTCCACTCTATACTTCACATTTTCTTGCGCACCAGCACATTATGATGTGTTGATAACCAGTATTTCTTACTGCTCGTAATACCACTTTAACTCTGTTGCCCAGGTAAATACACACTACATATCAACATCTGTGCAGTGAGAAATGTGAAGGTCACTTCAAAACTCTTCTAGCTCGCAGGACTATGACAACTATCTGCCAAGCTTATACCTCATACCGGCATATTATTGTTACATTTAAAAGTACAGAAACCTCCATCATCCAAATAAAGATCACGTTAATGGGGACAAGTATTGCACAATGGATACAGCAGCTATTTTCTGTTTAAGGAATGATAAAGACTTAAAATAACACTTGCATTTATCCATGTATTTACTGTCTGTCTGAGTGGGCATTTTTTCCTTACAACACTAATTCAGCTGTCATTATGAGGACAAGGCCACACAAGAAACTGACAAAAATGACTTTCTGGTGATGTCTATGGAACATTTTCATGGATATCATTTTCATACATTTTTTTTGTTTTATAAATTCTGTCTAAATCTTTTGTGCTACAGAAAAAAATATACTTAAGGTGTGAAGAATGCTTTACAAACAATAACAAACAAAAAGGGATGCTGTATATATATCAAAAACCTCTTCTGATGTTAAATCTTATGCAGTGACTGCAAGGAAGTGTGAAGAACCATGACCTTGGTGGCAAACAGAAAGAGTGGGAAACAAGCTCTTTCAATCATATCAAATTAAGAGATGATGATATGAGTGCGCAAGAGATTAGATGCATACTCAAGTTCTGCATTTCTCATCTGGTCCATTCCATGTCCTGTCAGTTAATCTAATAACCCGGTTAAACCATGTCTGAATCAAGATAAATGCATTTTCACCCATATGTTCCATCATCCTATCCCAGTGAATTATAATAAACAGGACCAAACTGGCAGAAAATCCATATCACTATCATTTTAAAGCAAAAGACTGCACAGTAGCCGACCTTTCCAACTGAGTTATTCTCATGTAGTTTATATAGGTTCCGAGATGGACAATCATGTGCCCCACTGATCTTAGAGAGGTGCAATGTAATTTTGTTTTGTGCTTTCTGTAAACTTAAGATTTTGATGCATACTGTCTTTTCCTTAAATGACACATCAGAAACATTTGAACGGTGTGTCTATGTTAACTGACCAAGTTTCATGGAATTGTACAATGCTTTTATGCTAACTTATTGGGTAAGTTTCATGGGATGACCAACTCCCTCTCCCCTCCCTTGAAGCTGATTAATATACAGTCGAGCACAGAAAACTCGAACACACTAATCTCGAATTCACGGAAATGTCGAATACTGTTATCGGCCCCTTTTAAATGCCTCTATTTTCTTTGTATTGTTAACACGATTTTCTCGAACTCTCAACACGCATTTCTCGAACGATTTCATCATCATCATCTACCCGATCTCAAAGTGGCAAAATGACCGAAAAAGCCTTTCTTTGTCTGGCGTTGCTCGTCCCAGTGTTAGTGATAAGGAAAAGGTGTGCGGGAGTGCCGTGGTAATGGGCAAGGGATCGAGACAATGCTTTGTGTGGCTCTATTGAATCAGCGGGAGGGGGGTGGTGTAGTGATTGAGCATGAAGAGCGACCTGGCGGGTGGTGGACTAGGTCAACACACGCTGCGATAAATTTTATTGCGTCGAACATGACGCGATGCGCATAGAGTGACGTGGCGGGGCGATAGGTAATAGCAGACTGGCAATAGTGCCGCTCCTCATTTCTTTCTTTTCCTCCAATAACGTCGAACACATCAGGATTAAACTTATGCACCGAAGTTCGATCTACTCTGATGAAATCAGGTGATTTTCGTCTTCTGTTCATTAAATTCAGTTTGTTTGTCATGATTTTATGTGGAACGTCGGAAACAGGGAAGGGTGGTAATTCTAATTATGTTAAGATCAGAGCAGATTAGTGTCGTGTGGTTATCTCCCCTTACCAGTCCCTCGAGTCGATGGTAATTGTGAAAATATTGCCGTCACGGGAATCTCGAATTACGGAAATCTCGAACACTTTTTTCGATCCCGGAGAAATTCGAGTTTTCCGTGCTCAACTGTATAGGGTAGAAGAATCCTTCATTATACGACCTGTTACTGGATCCCCTTCATTGTAACCCTACCACTTTTATCACACAACCTGTCACCGTATCCCTTTCATCACACAACCTGACACCATGCCCTTTTCATCACACAGCCTGTCATTGTATCCTTTCATTATACAACCTAACACAGTATCCCCTTCATCATACAACCTGCCACCATTCCATTTTCATCATACAATCTGTCACTGTACCATCACTCAGCTCAGATTTGGCTTTTCTCGGGATTCATCATCCTTTGAAAGATGTTGTCAGAGCCAGGTTCAACCAGGGAAGGTGGGAGGTGATCTGGCACTAGCACCGGCATTTCATCATCTTCATCATCATCATCTGCACGAGTGTCCACTGCCTCCTGGTTGTTGTCACCATCACCCATGGGCTGGATGGGTTCAAGCAAAGGAGGGCTGAGGCCTCGAGGGGAATCACAATTGTCACCCTGACTCTCCTCGAAAGTCACTTTCTTCTTGTGCGCCATGGCCTGAGCAAGCTGTGAGGACAAGTCTGGCAGCTTGAAGCCACGTCTGGGAGTAGCAGTGGACGATGAGGAGGTGGACGGTGACGATGCTGCTGCTGAGAACGGAGGTGATTTTGATGTGGATGATGATGATGAAGATGTAGATGGCAGCACAGGCTCTAACCTAGGTGGCTTGCCCATAGGTGCTGACTTTAAGGCTGAGGACGAAGAAGTGTCTCTGTGCTGTAACTCTAAAGCCCTGTAGAATGAATCACTTTCACTGTCTCTATCAATGTCTGGAGATCCCTCTTGCCTGCATCTCCCATTTTCTTTGGGCAAAGTACCAGAAGCTGATGCCCCCTCATCTAACCTGGAATTATCTTGAACACACTGCCCATCTTTAGAGATGTTGTTTGCAGCTTCATGTGACAGCTGCGGAATTTCACTATCATCAGTTGTGGAGTGTTTACTGACTAAAGATGCTGGTATTGGCTCTTCCTCGAGGGAAACAGGAGGCTCTCCAGCAGCAGCATCCTCTGAAACTCTTTGCCTTTTTGAGGACGGTTCCTCTTGATCTGATGAGGGGCTCTTTCCAGGTCCCGAGTTCAATTTCCTTGCTCGCTTTTTCCATTTTTCATATATGGATGATTTTGTTGAAGGTGAGGATGATGATGATGATGACGACAATGAAGTGTTTGAGTCACATTCCTCTTGAGAGAGCTTTGTCAATAATGCTGTATTTGTTTTTTTAGCTTGCCGTGACCATTTCTCATAAACAGATGATTTGGAAGATGATGACGACGACGTTGAGGACGACAATGATGAAGATGTGAATACTGAAGATGACGATTTTGCTGATTCTGTATGCATGGCAGATGAAGACTTTGAAGATGATGAAATGTCCTTCAGTCTTTCGTTCTTTCCCTCCTCCAACAGATATGGAGGTTGGTCATCATCATCTTTATGTAAAGAATCACTGTCTGCATCCCCCACATCCATTTCTCTGCCTCTAATTTCCAGTTCATCACTAAACCTCACCTTTTTCACAGCAGGTGTATGACTTTGATCAGTCTCTCTCCCCAGCTGGTTCATTTTCTCCACAAAGGGGAGAGTACTAGGATCCATATATTTGCTGACTCTGTGAGTGGGTCGCTTCTTGGAGGATGGCATGAAACCCTGTCCATACAATGTGGTGGAACTGCCCATTTTGTCTGGAGCCACATTGAACACCATTTGTCCTTTAATGATTTTTGAATTTTCGTACACAGTTTCCTCCTTAGTGATGGGCGATTTCAACTTGCTGGCTAGTTTCTCATTAATCTCCCTCAGTCTGGCTTTGATGTCCCCAGGGGCTGCTTTAGATTTGCCATCATTTTTCATACTACTGGATTTTTGACTACGAGATTCTCCAGACTTCTGTGCCAATGGCTCTGCACTTTTGGGGGGTATGTCTGACTTAGAGGCATCTGCTGACAATGAATGAAGGGCAGATGTTGCTGCTGCTGCTGCTGCTGCTGCTGCTGTTGTTGTTGTTGATGTAGACGGGGACACTGATGTTAATGCTGAAGGGGATGGAATTGATGGTTTTGGGCTGGTTATGGTTTCTTTCAACTGGAGACCTGCCTGAAGTTTGATCATCTGGCCCTGTGGACTGTTGGCATTCACAACAGTAATCTTCTTCTCTGCAAGAAGTTTTTCATATTCTTCTTTGGAAATTTTCACCACTTTAACAGGTGGCTTGGAAGGTGCTACGGCAGGTGCTACAGCAGGTGCTACGGCAGGTGCATCAGCTGCTGCTGTTTCTGCCGGCTTTTCAGACTTAGGTTTCTTCACATACTGATTAATAATCATCTGAGGCAGCATGCGACTCGATTCCTTAATGGGTAAAGAGTATCGAAATTTGGCCCCTGCAAACTTGCTCAAATCCACATGCTGTGCTATGGACTTTGGGGCATGAGGTTCTGCGTCCATTTTCATCCTTTTGTTGGACTTTGGAATGTATGATTCAAAATCTGTAGCATCTTGACCCAACATTTCACGTCGATAGCTCCATGTGGCCCGTGGTTTGAGATGGGTCTCATCCTCTTCATCTTCCCTTTCTTTGTCTGCAGTAGGAGAAGTGGACCTGTGTATAAAATAATAGTATAACTGGTGGTTCCTTCAGAACAGAATATGGGTTATGGTGATTTTTTACCATGTATTATATAACTACAATTATAACAATTACCAAGGATGGCACCAGCCGAAGGCAGAATTTTCTGACACTATGACTAATACTGAAGTTTTATTTTGAAACACTGTATATCCTTCACTTTTGATGTGGATATACGGTCTTTTAATTAAAAACTCCAATATAGCTGGGTCTCTGTTCAAATTCTTCCTACTTGTTCTTTAATTAAAATGAGCTGGGTTTTTTTTCCCCCCGATTTAATTTTCTGTTTTCCGACAATTTCTGACATTCTGCCATCCCTGTGGTAATGGGGAATGTCTTTAAAACAGTAGAGTCCTCATAGGAAAGACCAGAAGGGCCTGCAACTTAAGACAGACACAATGACCAGAACTACTCTAACATGGCTGCTGAAGAGAAGAACTAGGCAACTACAGGAATGTCTCACTTGTTTGTTCATTTTCATTAAAAGGGTTTATGCCCTGGTGGCCACTGGATCAGGAAAGTAAAGCAATAATTATAATTTAATATGGTCTAAAGGAAAATTTGAATTCATATAGCCACCAGGCTACAAGATAATTCAATTCTTTGCGTCCTTACAACAACTTGTAGCTGTCCACCTTCTCCAATGCTTTTAACCAAAATATTAGCACTACATTCACCTGCTTCTGCTTCCTTTCTTTTTAAGAGTTTACTAAGCACAAATGACTGATTTTGGTTGAAAATGAACACGGTGGGTGTCACAGAAGGCTGCTCGGATGGATGGGTATGCTCAGGGAGGCAGCTCAGAGAGACAGGAATGCTCAAGAAGGCAGTCTAGCTCAGAACAGGTTATAAAGCTGGTTCCTCAAATAAGTAATTAAGCAAGTACTCTCATGCATCTGATGAATAGCTTGTAAGTACTCATAGATTGCTACACCCAGTAAGAGATCAGATGTTCAGAAACTCACCTTTTCTGATCATTCTCAGCACCCCACTTCTTGCCAGAGGGGTACAGGATGCGTCCAGTCATGTAAGGCTCAGGCTCTGAGTCGGAGTCTGAATTCTGGGAAAAACATAAGATCAGCAAAACCTTAATCACAAATGTAAATTCTGTGAATTCTAAGGACATGGATAACATCTCATCTCTTCATTTATAAAAGGGTTTATACTTTTTCCAGGTAAAATAATCAAGCACCACTTGAGGACACATAAATCCATTCAACAAATGTGAGACACCTTGTTACTATTGGTGGGAAACGGCAAGATAAACAAAGCACTGCTATAAACAGCAAGTGACGCAAAGATCCATTTTAATCGCTCCAGATTTTGATTTTTTTCTCAACTGTACTACTTAAGCACCAAAAACTGCAACTATTACATAGCCATTGTTGATACCAGGCAATGTGAGGTCTTTTATCCTTTACCAGCCAAGGCACCCTACAGTATATACTATGTCACAACTTGGTCAAAATCAGCACATATTATATCACACAAAAAAGAACAGTGGTTTTGTACATGTATTTGCAGGCAGAAGCAGGCAATCCATTAAAACTGAGGGTGGGGGTAGACAAGTGACCTTCTAAATACAAGATTAAATAATTAAGGACATTTTAAAGATCCTTTACCATATTTTGAGAATATTAAGCACTTTCTAAAGACCTGCATCTATTTAAAGATCGTTAAAGGACCTTTTAAAATACCAGCATGAACTTTGTATGACAATGCTTTTTTCGCTCATAAGAAATCTCTGTCAACACAACGGTTCTCCAGCAGTAGTTGTCTAATGAAGTGTAGCTGAAGCTGTCTCAGTTGCATCAAAATCCATATAATCATGTCTTTTGTGTTATCACTCAAGCTTTCTGGAAGTAAATGTTCTTTGTGTAGAAGTGAACATGCCTGAGTCTTGCTGCATCCTCTGCTTACCACACCCTATCTCAAAATTCAGCAGTTTCCATTGTAACCTGTTATGGGACTCATCAACAGAGACCCTTACCTATTCGTAGCATCAATCGTTGAATCTTCTCTGAGAAGTGAAGAACTCACAAATTTATTTGACACAGCAAAACACTGGGTTCCTACACTCACCTCTTTATAGCTGCCTCTCTTTCTGGTTGATCTTTGACCTAGGTGACTACGAGATCCCACATAGGCGTACTCATAGTCATAAGATGACTCTCCCCAGCTGTCCCTCCTGCGATGGTATGCTGGCTCAAGGTAAACCCGGAATGTGCGCCTCATAGCACGTTCAAACACACCTTTGAGATTCTCAGCCATGTAGCCAAAGTCTGAATAAAAAATTTAATAGGAATGACAGTACTTATATCCCAAAACCCCACTATATTATTATTACACTATCAGAATAACATACAGGCAGGTCAGCATAGAGTTTCCCTATGGAAATTTTTCAAGACTTTTACAGCTAAGACATTATCTCCATGAGCCAAGGACGACAGTCAGCATTTAGTTTATTTAAGAAATATGGCAATAAATATTTTTGATAGACAAATATTGTAGTGAAAAAAGGACACCAGTACCTTAACATAGCAGTTTTACTGTCAACCGCATCAAAAAGGTGATGCACCAACTTACCACTGTCCCTGCCATGATATTCAATACAGTTGTCAAAGACCAAGTTCATGTCTCTTTCAAATTCCTCCTTGGTCTTGTAGCCTCTTTCTCCTAGCTTCTTTTCAATCTGAAGCAAATCCATTGGTTCCTAGCGGAAGAAGAAAAAAAAAAAAAACAGCTGCATAATATGTATGTTGCAGAAAGAATGTTATGTATGACAGAGGTTGGTTCTCAAACACCGAGCACATGACAGTCCTGATGTATTTCACAAAGACAGCCTGAATGATGAGTTACAGCATTTGTAAACAGCCTAAGACCTCATATGATGGGGACTGGGCTATTTTCAAAGTATACATGTCACCATCATCATGACACTTTTAGGAGTTTGATATGCTTAAATCTAAACTGCCTCGGACAAAAAAAAAACAACAAATCAACAGTGAATTTCATAAGAACTACATGATATCCTTCAGGCTTTGCCATCATAATAGCTTGACTGATTTAGAGAAAATCACTGAAAGGACAGGTAATGTGAATGACCTGCATAAATGTAGCACTTACCTTGATCACATCAAAGAAATCTGGTGTGTTAACCTCCTCCACAGCTTCCAGGAAGGGCCAAGAATGTTCATTTCGCTTAATGGTCAGCAGTACTGGAAGAAAAGTTTCAGTTTCTATTAATCATTCAACTACATTCAGGTTCTCCTATAAACAATGAGTGGTATAAGGATCAAATTGAGCATTTGTCGAGGCAGGGATGTTTGAACACTAAACTGATTTTGGCTGAGTCATTGAGACAAGCTATGGATGTGACAAGCTAAATTCCTGTTGAAGTTCCAAATTTGTGGTTTGTGTTCCAACACACTCAAATTTGGATCACAGATTTATATATATGTGCCCACAGGCCAGTTGTAAGGACCACTGTGAGGTGCCCACAGGGCCTGAGCAAGTGAGTTGTTGAGTTAGTGAGTTGGGTTTAATTATTTATCTATTAAGATCTAGAGTTAGGCTTTCTCTCTTTCCCTCGCTGTCATCTCCCTCTTCTGCCTCCCCTGAGTTCCTGCTATCGCTTTGGGCAACCAGTGACGCAGAGGTGTGCCTCTGCCATCTCTCATACCTCTCCTTCCCATCTTTTGTCTATCTCTTTCCCGTTCCCCTCTCCCTCCCTCTCTCTTGATACGAGACGACTGACCATCCTTGCAACACTACTTTTTCATCTTTATCCGAGACTGCACCGGAGATGACAGTAAGGTGATATGGAGGAAAGCTTTATTTTATAGTTGAGACAGTAATTTGTTTTATGGATAGTCAGAATGACAACACTTACCCTTTTCAAGATTATACTGCATTTCTTCATCATGATCATCTTGTTCATTACTAGAGAGGGAAAAAATACACATATGACATAATGATGAAGCCTCCCTAGAGCAATCAGGTAAAACTTTGAACCAATCATGATTCCTATTGCCTGATACAAGCACAGCTTCTGTCATAAAAGAAATCATAATGAAATTACCTTAAAAAATGGCAATATCTGTTACAGCTGGGTTACAAAGCTTTAACACCTCATCTCAAAACACATTTGTTCAAACAATATTTTGACTGATTTGACAATCTGCGAAACCAACATTTTTTTTTTTAAAATCATACAACTGTATTGTAGTGTATATGAGTAGAATAGAATAAACGAGTGTGTGACTTGAATATTACAGAATTTTTATTTACTTCTCTATGTAAAGCGCTCAGAGTGTGTATGTACAGAGATGGGTGCTATACAAATGCTATGTATTATTAACTGTGAACCACAATCATTATAATTGTTATCAAAAATCATTTGTCAGTTTCTTATATCCTACAGAGTTCTTGGAAGTTCCTGAAAAGTGGCTTTTGTGGCTGCTATCTTACCAAACATAAAGATATTTGAGTTAAAAATAAAACAGAAAAAAAAAAATAAAAATCTTGAAAAACTACACCTGTGATTTTCATATTCTCAAATGCTTTAAAAATTTTTATTTAGACAAAACCCAACCACAAGAACAGGAAAGCAAACAGAAAAGAAATGACTACTTACTCTTCCGGTCGAAGCCCATTCATTAATTCAGGTGGTATTTCTTTACCCTCAGCAATTAGTCTAGCTCTTTCCTCTCTCAGTCTGGCCCTGTTGGCTCTCTCTGGTCAAAAACAAACACAAATACAAAATCAGTAAATGTCAAACATGATTTGTTGTCCTTTACAGGCTTACAATCCAAAGACAAACTGCTTTATGCTCCTCTTTTTCCACCAAAAGGGCCAATTCACTTTGTACCTACAGACAAACACATCTATAATCTAATAGCTCACCCTCTCTAGCTCTTTCCTTTTCTTCCCTCTGGCGTCTTTCCTCCTCTAGTTTCATCTGCTGCTTTCTTTCCTCCTCTGCTACAGCTCTTTGTCTTTCTTCTTCTTCTTCTGCTTCTCTGTTCAGCCGTTCCTGTGACAGAAGATGAAATATTAATGATTGCATGATCTTTGAGTGAACACAAATAATACGCACAGTGTGATAAACAAGATATATTTCATATCAGTATTTCATAAAACACTTTTTCACTGCAACAGCTTTGGAGTATTATAGAACAACCCCCATCTTGGTACCAAAGAGCTACCTTTGTGCACACTTATCATTTCATCTTAAACATGAAACAGAGGGAAGGCTCCATTCTGTAACATTTAGTACCCTAGAATGAAAACCGAGTTACAGTCAATCAGTAATATAATCCACAAACACTAAATAAAATAGTATTGAACAAAAAGAAAAGGAATTTCTACTTCCATGAACTCCACCGTGGACACCCCAGTACTCCATACTCAACAGGATTAAAGCAAACAAATATCAGTACACCTAACAAAGAAAAAAAAATGAAATCATCACCCACCAGCATGCCTGTTCGGCCAAAAGCCTTATGTGCCTCTCCTCCATCCCATGAAACTGTTAACCACTATCTTTCCAGTGGAAGAGAATAGTCTACAGGAGATGCATTTCTTCCTCATAACTCTCACAGTAAATACTATCAAATGGCATCAGACTGCCCAAAAAGCATGTGATTCACTAACAATGACAACAACAAAGGATAAGCTAACACACCCCTTTCAGCTTTGCTACAGCTTAGTTGCAGAGATGACAACTTACTCTCTCTTCCTCCTCCATTTTTTTCAGCTCAAGTCTGTAAGAAGATCTTCTAGGCAACATTTCTCGTTTCCTTTTCTCTCGTGCTCGTTCCTGATCAAAAACAAAAAAAATGCAGGATCACTGACAAATGACAACCACGCTATCAAGGAGTCCAACAAGCCTCTACTAGATTACATTTATTTGGCTTCTCTAACATCCCCTAGGACCAGATGCCCAATCTGGAGATGCAATAATTTTGCTTAATAACAGCAAAATATCCTTTCCTGACATAGTGCATCCCTCTGAAAAATAAGAATTCCCTAATTCCTGTCACAAAGAATCTGTATATGTCAATGTCATTATGGCAAGCTTCCCCTCCACATAATGAGTTGTGTAACTGTGGTCATACAGACAGGTACTAAAAGCGGTAAATTAATAATGTGTACATGGAATATGAAAATTAATAAAAAAAAAAAAATCATGGACAAAATAAAATTGGCAGACTTGCACACATAAGACATAAAAGCTTGTAGAATTTTTTTTTTTAAAAATATGGTATAAAATCCCACAAAACTGTCACTGCTCACCCTTAAACCTAGACAAGTCTCTAAGCTTGAAAATAAGTCTCCTTACTATCACTGTAGACTTAGGATTCCTCAATATTAACACAATGAGCTCCCTACATGCATTTTTGGCCTACTGCATGGTAGTAAGACTTTTAGTGTCAAAGCTGCAGCAAATCACTTACATGCTGAGTGAATCTCTAGGCCTAAAACTCCTCAGACATAAATCATAAGCATTATTTTGTGAAACAAGGACCTAACTGCAGGAACTGTAATGAGATTGCCACATCCTGCCCACTGCCAAAATTCATTCTAATTCAGTAACCATCATTGGAGACCTAAAATTCCTCAATATAAACACAATGAGCTCGTAAAACCTGTAAACCAGTGGTGCTAGTATTTTCCTATATGCCGTTAGAGGTCTATATATTCGAGGTCAGGCAGGCATCTATGCTTTATGTGCGTGGTGTCAAGTAGTCATCTGTGAAGGATTTATTATCAGAGTCCTCTCTTGAATCTTCCCTTTTTGCACGTAAAAAAAAGCTCAGGAGCCTAAGCAGAGGGTTAATTTAAAGTCAGGTGGTCAGAGCTTAAAGGTTTAACTAGTCTTCACTCAATAGATAAATTCAAGCATACAGTCAGACTTAGAAAAAGCAGCATCCTGTATTCTTCTAACTTTCTTTCCTGTTCTCAATTCAAATTTATGAGTTGTGCAAAAGCTGGCAGAGACAGTCACAAAGATTCCACACTATCAACTCACCTTGTCAGCCATGATGGCTGGGATTTCTGGCAAGAAGTCGTTCTTCAAGATCCGGTACAGCAATTTCTCCTTATGAACTTTCGTCTCCTTCAATTGCATAGCGAGACTGTCCCAATCCTCTACACTGTCACATACCAGCTGCCACCGACTCAGTCCTCCTCGCATCGGCTTGTCATCAACATAGATTGGGACATGCTTCGGAATTGGATCTTGTTTCACCTTCTTGTCTTCGACGTCTTTGTTTGGTTGAGCTTCCTCATCATTTGAATTAGTCTCAGTTTTCATCTCATCTTTGAGCTCTTCCTTTACTTCCTCACTGAAAACTGGCTTTGTGTCAACATCGATGGCTGCAACCTCTGACCCCTGCAATTCACAAGAATTCACAGCTTGTGTTCCTAATATTGCAGAAGTGGACTCTTCTTTAATTTCCTCATCAACTGTTGTCACTTCACCACTCGTGTGCACTTCAGAAACAACTGTTGTCACTTCATCACTGGTGTGAACTTCAGCACTGGTGTGTTCTACTGTTATCACATCAGCAGCTCCTTTCTCCTTGCCTGATGAGCTGCTTTCTTGCAAGTTTTGTGCTGGCACTATGCCAGATTCAGTAACCCTAGGTTCAGCGTGTGTATCATTACTCAGCACAGTTGAAGAAAGGACCAAGTCTTGGGAAACCAAGTTTCCTTCATCACTGGTCCCCTCACGCAAACTCACACTCCCAACGGCAATGAAATCATGCTGCATACTCACTTCACTGTCAGCCACTGCCAATTCCTTCTCTCTCACTGCCGACACATCCACCATCTCCACATCATGACCATCCAGCCCTGTCTGTGCCTGCACTTCACTGATTACTGAACTCTCATTGACAGTGATGGTAGACTCTTCAGACTGAGGCTGGTCTGTGCCTGTAGAGGAACTGTCTTTGACCTCAGCTGACTGACTGTTGACTTCATCAGCTGGCTGGCTGTTGACTTCATCAGCTCCTGATTCACTCTTTGTGTCAGCATCTCCTTTACTACTGCTTTCTGCAGTGTCTAAGCTCTTCTGGGCTCTATCTTGTGTCCCCGCATCCTGACTTTCCTGGGTGCTGGGAGGGCTGGATTTTGATGCTGACATAGATGATGCACCCATAGCAGATTGCTTTTCACTTGTGGACGACTGTGCAGTGGTTGTGATTATGTCTGTAGTGGCAGCAGCATCACTGCTTGATTCTGAAGATCCTTTGACATCACCAGAAGATGCAGTGGTCTTGACAGCAGCACCTTCAGACTCACACAAACTTTCTGAATTTTTCTTATCTGATAATTGTGACAGACTATCCTCAGTATTAGTTGCTGTGCCACCAGACTGAAGAACTTCAGCAGCCTTTTCTGCTTTTTCACTTGTTTTTTCATAGTGATTGTCAGACTCCACATTCCCTGGTTTTTCTTTATCCTCCTTCTCAGCTACACATGTCCCTGTGGAGTCACACTGAGAACTGGAACCATCCTGTGGTACTGGCTCACTTATGGCCTGCTGCCCTGTGGTACTGTCATCACTTTGTAAGCTCTTTTCAGCAGATACATGGGACTCTGTGGTAGTTTCTGAACCTGTGTCAACCTTCACTACAGAGGATGACTCACTGACTGCCATGTCCTCTAACTGCTGAATTTCAGGTGAAACATTTTCAACCCCAGAAATTTCCATGGGTACCTCCTGTGACTCTCTCTGTGTATTGAAAGTACTGTCAGCCGGTTTTTCAACTATGCTAGAGGAACTATCAACCCACTCATTGTGAATATCATTTGCTGACTGTTCTTGAGTGCTGTCTGCCATCTTTTCTTTGGCTGCAGTTCCAGGTTTTTGCTTTTGACCCTCTGAGATATCACCAACAGCTTTTACATTAGTGCCTTCAGCTGGCTTGGTTTTTTTGACATCTACAGCTTTAACCTCCCCGTCCTTGGTCTCACTGACTTTATTTGCCAATCCACTTTTAATGTCAGTAGGCTGACTCTCTTCCTTTCCCGGCTCACTCTGAGATGGTTGAGCAGAGGTGTCTGGGCTATTCTTGTGTGTTACCTCACTCTTACTAGACCCAGATTCCTTCTCACTGATGCCTTCACTACTTTTCTCTGCTTTGCTTTCTGAATCTTCCACCATCACGTCACTGATCTTCAATGGAGTATCACTCTTGTCCTTACAATCAGCTGCAGTAGCACCATCTTGCCCTTTCACGTCGACAGTCACAGTAACACTCTGAACATCTGCACTAGTTTCCTCATGGCAAGACTTGCAACTGTCTTGATTTTTGTCACTTTTCTGCAGGGGGTTCTCATCACCAGATGACACTAATGGCTTCTCAACAGTAGCAAGCTGGTCTCCACCTGTTTGTTTTCCCACCTCCTGAGACACACTGACGGATCTGTCCTTCTCCTGTCCCACCTCCTCATCCACCTGCATATCTGTTTCTTTTCGTTGTGCTATGGTGACAGTGTCCACTATCTCTTCTGTGATCTCTTCAATAATTTCCTCCACGACTTCATCAGATGCATCAGAAAGATCATGGCTGGTGGAGGAATTTGGTTCATCAGATGGCTCACGATTAGATATTGAAACTGGCATCTCAGGCTTACTGCTGGCAGAAGTTGACACCTCGTCCTGCTTGCTATCCGTCACAATAGCTGGTAATTTTGAAGGCTTACTGTCAACAGAAGTTAGTGCTGTAGACTGATTGTCACTGGTAGAAGGTGTCACCATCTGAGACGGTGTGCCAGCATATGACGTGGGTGGAATCTTAGTCTGGCTTGCAGTATTTGCAGTGGCTGATTTATCATGCGGTTTACTGTCAGCAGAGCTAGTTGGCACCTCAGGTTGGCTGCAGTCAGCTGAAGCTGATGATACTTCAGTGTGCTTAATGGCATCAAAAGCCACTTGGTTACTGGATGTCAACAAGTTTGATGTGGATGATGAATTTAAGTCTGAGCCTGTCACTGATGAAAGTGACATTGACACAATCTGATTACTGGTATCCAACAAAGTTGGTGCAGATGATGAATCTTGATGACTTGTTGTCACAACAGTTACTGATACTGGTGATAGCTGGCTATTGGCTGTTAGCATGGTTGGTGCAGATGATGAATCAGAGCCAGCTGTTGTCACACCTGTGATTGACATTGACACAATCTGATTACTGGTATCCAAGAAAGTTGGTGCAGATGATGAATCTTGATGACTGGTTGTCACAACAGTTACTGATACTGGTGATAACTGGCTACTGGTTGTTAGCATGGTTGGTGCAGATGATGAATCAGAGCCAGTGGTTGTCACACCTGTGATTGACATTGACACTATCTGATTACTGGTATCCAATAAAGTTGGTGCAGATGACAAATCTTGATTTGTTGCCACAACTGTTACTGACACGGGTGCAGTGTGGTTACTGGCTGTCAATAATGTAGGCGCAGATGATGAATCATATCCCACCGTTGTAACACCTGTTGCTGGCATCAACACTATCTGATTACTGGTATCCAACAACGCTGGTGCAGATGATGAATCTTCATGACTGGTTGTCACAACTGTAACTGACACTGGTCCAATCTGGCTACTGGTTGTCAATATGGTTGGTGCAGAAGATGAATCAGAGCCAGTGGTTGTCACACCTGTTATTGACATTGAAACTATCTGATTACTGGTATCCAACAGAGTTGGTGCCGATGGTGAATCCTGGTGACTGGGTGTCTCATTTGTTACTGTTACTGATGCAGTCTGGTCACTGGCTGTCAACAACATTGGTGTTGTCACACCTGTTACTGACATCGATACAATCTGATTACTAGTATCCAACAAGGCTGGTGCAGATGACAACTCTTGGAGATTGGTTGTTGACACAGTTTGTGTTGATGAAGCACCAGCATTAACAATTGTCACATATGTTCCTGACATTGTCTGGATACTGTCTGCCAGCAAAGCTGATGCAGATGAGGAATCTGATGAAAGTGCTGGGGTGTGTTGATCTGTCTGGGCTGTCACAACTGCAAGTGCTGAGTCTCCAAAGTTGGCTGAGTCTGAACTGATCTTATTTGTATTGTCAATTACTGCTGCAAGAACACATGTAGTTGAGCTGCTCAGGTCATTAGAGTCAGACAATGAGACTGGCTGGATGGCAGCCATTGTGTCAAGACCAATATCTTCAATCTTTTCAATGATTTCACTGACAGATACTTTTGGCTTTTCAGCACTTGGGACACTGATGAGGTCACTTTGACCAGGTGAATTTTTATCTTTTTCAGTATTTCCTGCACTTGGTGTCACAGCTGCAGTAGCCAAGATCTCTCTTGCTCTTGAGGTGCCAGATGATAAAGCAGTCTGTGCTTCCTTTGTTGCCTTTTCTTCCTCACCACTAGTAACAAAGACTTCATCTGAAGAAGGGATTTGTGCTTTCATTTTCTCTGTGACATCCGATACTTCTGCACTGACACCATCCAGGCTTAAGACATCTGCCACACGGCCTGATAAGGAAGAGTCAACATCAAACTCCATGGCTACACCTACTTTTGGCTCTGATGGTTTTATGTCACCAATGTTGGAGGACACTTCCAAATTTCTGGACTCCTCTGTGCTAGCATCATTCTTTGATTGCTCTGTGCAAGCGCTGCTTGTAGTTGTGTCTGAAGTTTTCTCCACAATGCAACGAACAACAGGTGCCTGCTCTTTCTTTTCTGAATTCTGTTCCTCTGCATTGCCAACAACCCCATCAACTTCATCTCCTCCACATCTTTCTGTGTGTGACTGATGATCTGAAGAAGTTTCTTCTGTGCTATCAATTTTCTTCTCTTCCTTTTCACTCTGGTTTGCACCCTCAACTTTAGAGTTGAGCTCCTGGTCCAAAATGCAATCAGCTTGTGCAGTTTCTGAGCTGTCTTTAGAAGTGCTGGCAGTTACAGCCCCAGCTGATTTTTCTTGGTTTTCTGACAAGGTGTCTTTGACCATGCCCAACACTTTTTCACTTGAAACTCTGGAGACACTCAAATCTAGAGCCACGTCTGCTTCTCCAGAGGTGACATGAACACCATCTGATTGAGGCTGTGAAATATCCTGAGCTGAACTGGTCACAAGACTCAAGTCTATACCAGAGTCACTTGGAGTGACTGAAGCTGTTGAAGTATTACCACAGAGAGTGGGTGCAGCCTTCAAAACAGGAGCAGTGGTACAGGTGTCTGGTTCAGAAAGCTGAGTGGATTCTACTTCCATCGCTGTGACAATTCTTGCATCATGCTCATGCTGAATTTCTGATTCCATTGGTGAATTATGAACAGCTTCTGTACCAATTACCTCTCCCTCAGACATAGGGTGTTCCAGATCAATCTGTGGTGTCTTTACCTCTATTTGGTCAGTTCCTGAATCTGAAGTAGTTGAGGTTTCCTGGCTGGCTGGAGTGGTGGATACAGTTGCATAAGTACACACTGCCTCATCAAGACCTGGTGGAACTCTCCATTCACCTTCTGTCAAATTAATACTTGAGGCACTCTCCTCTGCAGCAACCTCTTCAGTCTCTTTCACATCCTTCATACCCTCTGAAGCACCTGCCTCTGCATCTGTCATTTCAACATCTTCCAGATCAATAATCCTTTCCTCCTCTTCATCCTCATCACTTTTGTTGTCTGCATTCTGGTGAGGCTCCTTTGAGCTTTCATCCCCACTTGGAATCACTCTGTCATTATTTTCACTACCCTCCACCTGGTCTGAAGTGACATGATTCTGATCAACCACAAGTTCATTGCAAGGTTTATCTAATCCCACAGAGTCCTGACCAGACATATCACCCTGCACTGCAACTTCTACCTCAGCACTTTCTTTATGCTGGCCAGGCACATCTTCTACACTTTCTGTTTTAATTTCACATTTTACACTGTCACTCTGCTGAAGGGAGTCTTCCTCTGTGGCATTCCCAACAAAAGGAGGGATGCCGGGTGACTCCTCCTCATTATAAATAAGCGAGTCTTTGTTCTGCCTCCGCTGTGGAGTAGATTTTCTTCGGGAACTGCCTCTCTTTGAGTTAGGTGACATCTCAGCTGTCTGTGAGGGTTTGGTTTCTGCAGCTGACCCATTTACCATGTTGTCATTTACAACACAGGCTTTAGGAGATGAACTAGCATCTGCTTTGACTTCTCTCCTCACTCCTGCACTAAGTCTTGACACAGCTTCTTCAATGTTTTTGTGATGAGTATGTTCAACAACTGGTGCTGTCACCTCCTGCTTGACTGTGTCTGCACCAACACTGCTCTCTCGGCTAGTGTTCAGGCTTCTTGTGCGAGATCCTAACTGGTTGTGAAAGCCATCCACAGCCAGACGCTTCAGCTCTGTCTGGGAAACACTGGCATCAAATATTATTTCCGGTCCCTCATCTTCTCCAATGTTGCGACGAGATCTACGAGTGGGTCTTGAGGTTGATTCTGCTGGCTCCTTCCGATAACGAGATCGTTTCTTCTTCAGCTGCTCACTGAAAAATGGACAATGAAAATGTTTGAAACACTAGAAGGCTGTATTTCAGAGGATTTTAACAGTATGCAAATTAGCAACCAAAAGTAATATCTTGTAAATAAAATTTAGAGCTAAAAGCTTGCAACCATCACTCAGTGTAAGGACCAATGATCGTCTATAACAAAATCAAAGAAGATGGTATTTCTTGGAGATATCCCAACTGTCATTCACAGTTCATTCAACAAATATTTACTCAAGAGATGGAAGTCCCGAATGCTGACTGAATTACTATCACTATTATCATTTACCCATTTGCTTCTTTGGTTTCCATGGTATCAGCACTACTTGCTGCAACAGCATCAACAGTTTCTGCTTCAGCTGTATCAGGATTTTTTGCTTCCATGATATCAGAGTTTCTTGACTGACTTCTTGACTGTGACCCTCTGCCCTTGCTTCTTGATCTTGACTTTTTACCCTTGTAGTATGTCCTCTTTTTCTTTGGTTTGCAAACATTCTCAATGTACTGTCTGCAAGCAGAGAATAAACAAAACTTTTACAAGGTGCAGTGTGTCAAAAAATTTCAAGAAAAAAAATGAGGTAGGGAGAAGATGTTAGCCTTTTCAATATCAAAGAAATGACATCTACAGAAATGCCTTAAAACTTTAAGATATAAGAAATGACACAGTGTTCTTTCAAAGTACATCAGCTCCCTGACTTCACAGCACCTATGTGAATCAAAAAGTCCCTAATAAGCATATAACATTTTCAAACCATGATCCTTTTAATTCCCCAAGAGTACCAGAGGACACAATTGGTGTAGAGAAAGTGAAATGAAACTGACGCTTGCAGTAAGCATTCATAGAAATGCTTTTGCATTAAATGTGACCTCATCATCAGGGACAAACAGGGTCTACATAAGAAAGGGAACATTCTTTCAAAATACATTTGAAAATTTTTCAAGGGCCAAAACACTTTCCCAAAGCTAGAGTCAAACTGTAAATTGATAGATGAGGGAAGGTACATTATTTCAAGCCCTATTTTACAGACCCCATTTTACACGTGCCAAAATACAAGAAAACAGCGTGAAAGAATTCTCAAATAACAAAACTGATAAATTAAAAATCATGCTAAAGTTTCAGTTGCACCACATCCAAAAGAAGCTAATCCAGAGCATGCCAGAAAGAGACTGTTAACAAAGGACTGCGGGGGCTCATGTACACAGCATGCTATCCTTCCACCAGTTAGCTGTCTAAATTCTAGGGGATGTGTGAGCTTCTTGACTTTTACAAAATTTACACTTAAGGGGTTCGACCCCTGCCCCTTCTCATCAGCATAGGCCCTTGGGAGAGTCCCACGATAACTGCCTTTAAATCATTCACAAACCTATATCTTAAAGCATACTCAGGCTGCCTGACACTGACATTGCATACGTATTTATAGGACATTCCTGTCTAGTTTGGTTTAGGTAGGGGCACAATTAGATTAGGAATGATAATGTGTAAAGACTGTCCCAAGTTTAATTTTTTTTTAACCTTACCCCTAACCCTGCCCCAAACCTAAGCAGGAGTGTCCTGACTCATCACCCACGAAGCAAGAGTGCAACTGCCATATGCAAACACACAATTTTCTACAACAGGACTATTTCCATGTCTTAAAACTTTTCCCGAAAACTTAATCATTTTTCAGACTCCCTGCATCTTTACGAACATCCAGTATAGCTGTTGAGATATAACTGACCAGTGTCAACTAGGTATCTCTGAAAATGACAGCTGCTATAAATGCAATTATATTCTAAACATAGTACAGAGCCTTGGACTTTAGCTTGGAGCCAATAACCAAGCACACAATACTGAAAGCTTAACAAAAGGAAAATCACATAAACATTTCAATGAACGCACGGTTTAACTGCATCCGCTCTGACTTCTGTTGCCTCTTTGGAACTCTGCTTAGTAGCTGAAGTTTTTGATGCTGCTTTCTTTTTCGATCTTGTAGACTTTTTCTTTTTCATTTCCTCCTCATAGTCAACATCATCATCATCATCTGTGTGACCTTCATTTTCACTCTCATATATTGCTTCCCTGGAAAATTAAGAAAAAAAAAACTCAGGATATGAGAATGCATTTTTAATACAAATCTAATGCAGAGCAGCACTATCATTGATGATTATTAGTTTTTTATTGCTCCAAACTGTTTTTAAGTGTTTTGAATAAATATATGTCGAGGGGTACCTACGCAAAGATTGTATCATTATATAAATTATATGAGAGATAAAATATTTGCACAGACAACCCTCACTGTATCTCTTGAGGCCCAATTCTACCAAGAACACAATTGTGGGCATAAAAAAACTGTCAAGAAGAAGGCAGTAACATCATCAGTATGTGTTTCAGGTATAAAAATGCTTGAAATGCTGCTCTAGTACCAATTTAGCCTGGTGATACAAATGTGCCTGAGTCTGAGTGATACAACAAATTCCTCACTCCCCCCCCCCCCCCCNCCCCCCCCCCCTCAAAAAAAAAGATAAGACCACATATCATAGATATAAAACTGAAATTCAGCTAAAACTTAAAGTCATGTTTAAATGAACCAATGAGGGATGAACACAAAAGTCAATACAGAATGGTTCAGATATGGAGCTCTGAATACAAAAACCACATTTGTCATCATGTTATGAAGGAAAATCTCCACAGTTGCCTCAAGTTGCTACACTATTCTGGCATTCAAAGTTGCATGTTAGAGAAGACTGTACTGTGAAATATGAAACTTTCCGAGCTTGAGAGATCGGTAAATAGGGTTCAACATTACACTGTGACCAATAATACTCACGCCAACTCATTCTGTTCATCGTCCTCTGCCTCTTCCTCCTCCACAGTATCATTCTTTTCCTCTTCAATTTCATTCACATTTTCACTAGCATCCTCCTCCACTTCTTCTTCTTCTCCCTCTTCAGCCATTCTGGGTTTAGCACTCAGGGTGGGATTTCTCTTTATGGTGTCTCCATTCTCTCTTGCTTGTTCCTCCTCTTCTTCTTCTTCCTCCTGTTTGATCTCCTCTTTCTCTTGCTTCTTTTTCCGACCTCGCCTTCCTTTTCTGTTCCCAGAGAGACAGCATAAGATAAAGCCAGAAATCTTTTCTTGTATGCAGTGAAAAAACTTCAACTCAGAATGATAGAGGTTCTGCATGTTCTAGGACAGACAAGTGCTATGTTCACAAACCTGACCTACTGTTGACACAAATCCACCTGATGTTAAATAATTTTGAGGATCCACACTGTTTGTTATCTGTTATATTATCTTTGAAAATGAAAACAGGATTCCTATAAGACTAAAATGATGTTCACAATAATATATCTTTAGTATCTCCTTTTACCATTCTCTTACCTCAGTCTGTTTCCTACCTCCTCAAAACCTGGGTGACGCCTTTGTTCTTGTTCTTTCTGAACTCCCCTCACCTCTCTATCTGTTTTCTTTAGTGAACTCTTATCGAATCCTTTGAAATTAGCACCCTCATTAAAGCCTTAGGTCCCTTCATATGTCTTCTTCTTCCTTATCATTATTGTTATTATTATTCCTGATGAAGAAATTTTCAATTCCGAAAATTTGACATTTCCTTATTATGTGCTTCTTTTTAAAATTTAAATAAAATGGCAAAATACGACACTGGTGGATGCTATTTCATTTTATTTTGTGTGAAACAAATAATATATCTATAGTAAATGATCTTACAGACATCTACCCAACTCAATAACAGTACTGCAACAGTAACATTTCTGCATGTAACTGCAATACCTTTTCGGAATTACTGGGGTACAAACTTCACAATTTAACACTGTCTTCAAACATTAAGAATTGAAACTTGACATTAGCCATGAATTTCCTTTGATAATAAGCTGCAGTGATTTCACATTAATGGCTCATTTTATTCAGTAAAACACTCAGCATGTCCTATGGTTAGTGCACCTCCGATAGAATTAAAACTAGAATGTTAAAAAAGAAATGTGACATCTGCACTGTGAAATTCAGTGAATAGGAAAGGTTTTGACTCTTTTAGTGCAGAATTTTTCAGGGCTCAGAGTAACTTTTCCCGGATGTGAATTTGTAACTTGATCCAGTAACACTCACACAACATCCAATTGTAAATGAGAAATAAAACAATTATATTCTTGCTAATCTATTCATTTGCTCACTCATCCAAACCACTTTCATCATTCACCCACTCGCTCATAGCAAACCATTATAGAATAAAAAATACTTCATGCCAATAAATCATACCCAGTCATGAATTTGATATCACAATCCAGCAAATCAGAATATCTTTCAAAATATGTGTCAGAACATGGTCTACACACTAAGCAATTAGCTGTTGAGAGCAATCACACCCAGATTCTGACAACCTACTACCTGGTCATTCTAAAAGTCAGTAACCACCATGGATTCCTATCAAGCCCTTTCTTTATATTCAAGGGGGACTTAGGAAAGAAAGTTTTATGTTAAAAGTGATAACTACAGGTCTTTCTCTGGTCTGTGGACAGCCTTAGTCCCTAACCAGTGTCAGACTCAGAGGGTATTGTCCACTGCTGTGCATTCATAATGATATTAACCATATCAGTCAACTCACTGCTTCTCTTGTTCCTCTGGCTCCGAGACTTCTCTGTAGAGACGAGTTCCATAAAAGTACCAATATTTAGCTCCCTTTCCATCTACACCCAGTGGCTCAACACGCAAACTGTCTCCACTGAGGCCCTAAGTGACAAAACCAGATACCAAGATCCTTGTTATCAAATAGGACTCAATTACAACACTGTCATATTCATAATTACCTACAGGTGTACAAGCCCCAATTTCAGTCGATGAAAACAGTTATTTCCAATTACAGCGATCATTCTGATTTTAGTAGGAGACCTAAGCAGCCAAAGAAAATGGATAAATGGATGTTTCAAATTGCAGCAATCATTCTGATTTCTTGCTAAGCTACACTAATTTCTTTTTTATTTTTTTATGGTTTTGTTAGCTTCATTTGTATGCATGTAATCAAGCAAATGAAAAGAAAATACAATACATTTACCTTAGTTTAACCAATTTATGCTCATAATCCCCCCATTTTCCTTCACAGTCCACATGTTTAGGAGATGGTTTGATTAAAACTTGCTATGACCATTTAAAGGATGTCATTTCAATGAAGTCTCTGAACTAAATCACTTTTCTGCACCCTTGAAAACATATTTATTTATGTATGTGGTGCGCAGTTACAGCAGAAATTTGTTTCTGAATTGTTTATTCTAAGAAATTTCTTTATTCTCTCCTAAACATGGGCTTTCTGTCTTTTTATTCTCCAATTTGCACATACCAGTAATTATTCCATTTTACTGGCTAACATCTGCCATGTCATCACATGCACAGCATGTCGTCATGTTCATGCCACAATCAATTAAGTTGGTATTTATTTTTTTGGGATTTGCGTTGCTTAAATGACTATCAGCTTCCATTTATCTTCTTTTCCTACTAAAACAATGTAGGATATTGAGTCGATATTACATCTCAAATTCACAGGCTAACCCACATCTGCCCCACTGTTTAGCTTTGAGCAACAAATAAGAGCACTAAATTTCTCAAAACTTCAAAAAATGACCTAGGCGAAAGTAGAATGAGCATGACAATGCAGTATGCAAGTCAATAACTGTCTGCCCACCACATCCATATATGCTAATGTGGATGATAATTTGGAAGAACATTCTGTGAGTTACTTTTATCTTGTATCCCACACATGTAGCCTTGCCTCATACTCTAAGTCACACATTGCGTGGCATATAAATCATACTTTCATAAAATGACAGCATCCCATTATCTTAAAATCTTGTATCTTTATGTAATATAATTATACATTTACAATACCAGGATACAACATGTGCAAGATTTCTGTATCAACGAAGACTGTGGGTGGTTGGGTTCTCGTTCGCTTTGAAGTAACAACAGGTTGCATAATGGTATAAGAAATTATTATAATCTTGAACAGATTAGCAGCCTACATAAATGTGTGTTTTACAACTACAGGTATGTTGGCTGAGTCCTCAGGGATGATGAGGTCTAGAGATTTCTCTCTGTACCTGTTTTAAATCTAAATCTTTTCTCAATACTGACATTTCACATCACCATACACTTACTTGTGTGTTTTTTGTCTTACATTCCCAACTGAAAAACATAGTTCTTCTTACAGTCACCTGTCACTGAACAACGAATTTATCTCACAATCAGCATTACTCTAGCACTGGAAAGCATGCTTGAATTAGATGGCAAACTAACATGCATGGAGGTAAGTTCCTGGACTACCCCATATTCTTATTATGCTCTTGAAGAAAGCCATATCAGAAGATGTGAAGTGTTGAGTTACAATGATTCAGGACCATCATACCTTAAGCATTTCTGCCACGTCATCAGCATCAAGTCTGAAGTCACACAAGGCATGCAGGACTTCCACTCTCTGCCGTACTGAGAGCTCAAGGAATGTTGTGTCTGATAGAGGGTTTAGACGACCCAACTCCAGCTGCCACCGCTGTTTGAAGATATCCTTGAGGAACAGGTCATAGTTGTAATACCTGCAAGATGTGAAGCAAAGATTGTTAGAGCACCCACAGACATGTGCCCAATGCACTGAAGAATTACTCTTTTAAAATTATCAATCTCTTGAAGCTCTAATTTTCGGCATTCAGCTATCAAAATATATAGTAAGCAATGACTACTCTTCAAACAGGGTGACACTGTCTGAGCAGTTAATTTGAAACACAGATATTCTGAAACAACCAACCTTGTGGTCATAGTTCCTAAAAAAATCAGGTGCATCGTATGACAGGAAAACTACTAGGTGTATTTTTGAGTCAGATTAAAGCTGTGGGTGTTACAGGTTGTAGGCCCAAGGCTTTTTTTTTTTTTAAAAAGGGTAGGTGGGATTCAATGTGTATCTAATAAAGCATAAAACAATCAAAGATCAAACTGACATGAATATTTAACCACAGCCCTACATCTTTAGTCCATACAGAATTTCACGTCACATTTCATACTTTTCTCCAATGCAGGATAGCTGCATTAAATATGTTTCAGTAAGAAATACAAGACAGTGAATTCTGATGCAATTTCCAAGAGAGTTGTTGCAACTACAAGAACTCGTTAAGAGGTGACTGAATCTTCCTGGCAAAAAGCTGGCGCTTGCTCTTTTCTATATTTCAGACTTACTTGATGTCATCCCTGGCATAGCATCCATTTAGCAACTGACAGATGATATCAATGACAAGAGTGCTTCCCCCTAATGCTGGTGATGTCAAAAGGGCTTCCTCTAAGTCCTGAAGAAAAAAGGTGGAAACAATACTGCTCTCTTAACTTTGACATAAAACATCATGGCCTCATAAGTAACAATTACCAGATCTAAAAATATGAACAGTACTTTCACCCACTGCCTCTACGTCTCATGTCAGACCCCCTCAACAAGTTCTTCACACAAAGATATAATAATAGCAACAGAAAGTAACACTCAAATAGGGGTGAGTTCCATGACTGGGCATGCACAAAGCATTGCAATCAAAATTCAAAATACGTTCATCTTATATTACAAAGTCAGCCCCTATCAGCCCCTATAATGCAACTCTAAAGAGTTTAAGAATGTGGCAAATTTGACTGGGCTCTGACAATGCATTCCATCCAAACAAAGAAATATTCCTGGACATGCCATGTAATTGCAGACCAATGCTCACTATTACTGCAGCAGGTCAGATCATTCAAGGGCGTTCTCAACTCCATGGGAAGCATACAGTGCCATTGCCATTTACAAGCACTGATAACTACCGTTCTGACAATATCTTTCACTGCCTATAGCCAGGTATCCATTTTACAGAAGGGTACGTGAATATGTGAAGGAAATGCTTTCTCAAGGCATCTACAATATGAACAAAGCAAGATACTTTGTCTGCAGTCACAGACTGTGCAGGCCGGTACCAATAGTGCTCTCTAACAAACAAGACTGTTTTGAACCAATGAGCATTCAGGGCTTATCCTCAGCCATTAAGTTTCCAGAGTCATTTTTATTTCCTCATCCACTACAAGGGAATACATTATAAGTGCTGGCCTATAAGATTAAAAAGCATCATTAATCATGTGCTATTTCCATGGAGTCTTCTAGTGAAAGGATAGCTAAATAGCCTCTTCTTGTCCAATGCTGTGCCAACTTCTGGCTGGGGCTCTTGTGAACTTACCTCAATATCAAAGTCACAGAATCCAAACACTGCCTTGAAAAGTGAGCAAAAGTGAGCTATGGCTGGAATCTCCCACCATGTATGAATCTCTGCAGCATGAGCAAAAAGTAATCAATAATAATACCCAATAAAAACACAAATTTTAAATGTGCAGCTAAAAGAAATGAAGAGGAGATGATACTTAAAAGCAATCAACACTTTATTAATTTGGAAGCTGAACATGGATTACACAATGTTTGCTCCTGACCATGTGAATTGGGGGAGACATTTTCCCCTGTCATAAATTTGAGGGGGGGGGGGATAAATATATTTTTTGAAGGATTTTAGGTTTCCTCAGTTTCTTCAAGTACTGCAAGCTTTGGGCAGCAAAGAAGGGAAGATTGGCATGCCTTCAAGGCATTTTTAGGGGGGATTTTGAAATTTAAGGGGCAAATAGCATGATTGCACCATCTGACAAAAACACTTATTACAATTTACATCAGGACAAATTAACTGACTTGCCCATACAATGTAATGCGTTGGATATATATTTATCTATGTTTTGATGCCAACATCCTCCATCCTCATGCTGGATGGACATGAAGACTATCACAGAGGCAATGAAATGGACAGTGAGGGGCATAAGAGCAAACCATATGCATTGTGCTAATCAGACCCCTAAGGTATATTGAGGAGAATGGAGATCCACTATTTGATTGAATGGCTGAAATGTTCAAAGAATACAGCAATCCAATCAGCAACCTGCTGGACATTCTGGCTTCCAAGGAAATGACTGCTGACGGACTGGGCAGGAATGATCAGGTTTCAGGGTCCATAAGTGTGACAAGTAAAGCATTAAAATTGACACTGACATTAACTTAATGATTAACACTAAGGAAAAGGACTTGGAGAAAGAATGAAAGATGACTATTACCTACAAACAATAAGAAGGGATGAGGGAGGAATGCAAGCTTGCAGGAAACTATTTTAAGTTTGAGTACGTATTGTAATCAGACAACAGGGATGGTCAGCAGGCAGACTTTTTGCTGGATTTTGAATCAGGGAATGGAGCACACATATGGACCTGTCTAGCGAGCTCTGATATTATGTCTAGTCTATCAAACGAACAATTAATGCACAAAGTCAAACTAATGTTATTTTTGTGCATTCTATGTAGAAAGAGGTAACAACTCTCTGGCAAGAGTTTCCTTGGAAGATTCTGTAAGTAAATACACAATACAATGTACCAAAAATTCTTCTTCCAATGGCAGGGCATTTTGCATCATCAATTATTACCTCAAGCATAATCATACAGATAATCACATCTCTATTGACTATTCACATATAGTGACTCAGGAAACACTAGTGTGAAGTCCTACTCTGCTCTTTATTCAGAGAAGCAACAAACAAATGATTATACAGCCAAAACAAGGTCAGAAGGTGAAAGCGCTACATGAACCAAAGCCAAAGGTGTCTAGTGTTACTGGAGTTAAGCTTCCTGTTATACGTATGAAATGCTGATGGAAAGCATCTTTGCAAAATTTGGTGTAGCTTTCATATAGCTAGACTATTGCTATCAAAGAACAGAATGCTTTCGTTATCAAACATCTACAGAAAACAAATTTGCAAACATCAAAAAGATACTAGACTATCATAAATATGACAAAACATGTCATATCCATGAGCTGGCAATGAGACTGAGATTTTTAGTCTTTATCCATGCTTTGTTTTCGTCCAACCTTATTTAAACTAAACTAACCTTTTAACCGTTCCTGTGTCTCTGCATCACACTGCAGGTCTCTGTTATCTGCAGCGTCTGCACCGTCCATCGTGTCATGCAACCGACAGCTTGACACAGCCTGAAACACTTGCCACTCCTCGTCCGTTGAATGGACGCACTATGAACTGTGAGTACGGGTGTCACGTTCAAGTTATTGTGGCTAGAGCGCACTCGTCAGGGAAACCCTGCCTTCCAAAGAATCTAAACAGCCACAATGGGAGCAACTGTGCAAAACAGAATTACATGCAACACTTGCAGCTTCATGTACAGCATACAATAGAAACATATGGACAAAGGAATTCTAAGTAAACGGTGTAGGCTACATCATTATTCAGTCTCCGGCTGGGCCGCCATCTTGTTTGGGTTCAGCGCAATGCATTGTGGGCTACATTGAATGCACAAGATGGCGGTGTGTGAGGTTGATGTTTACGAAGTTGTTGAACGACATTGTATTTGAATTATTGAAAGTAGAGTTTTGAAGGCTTCGATCGAGTTGAAATTGCTCTCCAAGGGTACTAGATTTAGTGCTTATCTACTGTGTTACATATCTCAGGCTGCGAGGTGCAGACCATTGTTTCTTGAAGAGTCGCAATCTGGTCAGCAGTCGCACTCGTAGAGAAGCAGACTGTCTTGACCACCCTTCTTATCTTGATGTGTACTAGTCTATATATATCTAGCCAAGGTAGATCAACACCTGTTTCACTGACAGGCGTATTGAAGCTTTAGACCACAACCCATATAACAGGTTCACCACTATGCATAGCAAATATATATCTGGATGTAGCTTTGAGTTTGAAGGGAGTTTGAAAATCTAATTTAGTTCTAGAAACCTACCCCCACCCCACCCCCTCCAGTGACCCTCTCCCAAATTTGAAAAAAACCTTGAAGTGTGAAGGGACCCAAAGCTCTACTTGTGCAGTAGCCAGTTTTTGCCAACATCTAGATCTATGTCATTATTGTCAGATACGGATCTAGAAAGTTACCACAGTCACAGTGAAATAACACAAAATTCCTCCCCTGTTGAGTGTTGTCTACTGACTACTGTTGCAAGGATCTTGCAGCACACTATCATTGCAAATGTTCATTTTCAAAACAATATAGGAATAGGATCCGTCTGGTGACTACTCATTGACTGAATGAACTGTGTTAATGCAAAAGTGGTCCTGTCCCTTGCAATTGCAATTGACACGTCAACTCTGGCTATTTTGATTTTTTTTTTTTTAAATTTTTTAGCTATCTTTATCTTGCTTGACACTATGCCCACAAACCATGCACTCATGCACTGTGAGGCACTGCATTTTTACTTTTACAACTTTCAGTGGGACATACTCAGAAATGGTGCATGACATGATGTCCATTGGCATTGACCATAGGTGTTTTCCTTCTTCCATAGCAGCAGTTAAATATAGCATAGCAAAATTGGATTTGCAGTAATTTCCAGCAAATGATTGGTAAAATAGACAGGCTGTATTGTATTTCACATCTGAGTCGTGAACATCAATTTTAGTCTTGTCTTTTAAAGCAGTCATAAATTTGAAAGTTCAGCTGCTTAGGCCTGTTTAACTTTTACTAAAAATTATGCATGATAAAATTAAAAAGTTTAAGTTTTCCAGTGATAAAAGTTTGTAGAATTATTTATTCTTCCAGTTCAGTAGCTTTACTAGCTAAGACCAATGATATACTAAAGGAGTGTATAAAACTATTGGCCATGGTATCTATATGGAGGTAAAACCTACTTTTATGAGTTGAGGGAGACATTCCACTTGCCATAAATTAAGAGGGAGTTTGTAAATTTTAAGGATTTTTCTCTAAAAGCGCAAACTAGAGTGGAGGAAAGAAGGGGAGATCAGCATGCATTCAGTGTATTCAAGGCATTTAAATGTATTTGAAATTTTAGGGTGAATCGTGCAGTCGGAAAAAAAACACTGAGAATGTAGGCTTTTCCTCAAAATTTTCTAAAATTTAGGTCATATTTAAACAGGGAGATGAGTCCTCCTTCTCTACCCATCCCACCGGAACTCCTTAAAATGTAGTTTTATTTTAACATTCAGTGTTTTTCCATCATGTTTATGTGCTAGCAGCCATGTGTTGAGTACCATGAAGATTCTGCTCGTGAATGAAGTTGACAGTGGGGAATAATGTAATTAAAAAATTATCCAGAAATATTTTAGATTTATTAAAAGTAAATTATCATACTGAATATGCTCGATTTTGTATCATTGCATAACTTAATAAGGTAAGAATGGCCTTGTGTATTAATACCAAATAATGTAGATCTTCCTCTGCATCTGTCTTCTTGTTGATTAGATGACACGGTGGTGACAATAATCAATGGAACGTCCATCATATTTGCACTGCAAACAATAATGGCCTTGTCTTCTCAAGAGGAAGCATCCAGATACCCATTCACCGTGTCATTCGAGACAGTTTCCAATCCAGGAGATAGGCCCCAAATATCACAGTTTTAACTTATCAACCAGAACATAGGTATGTGAAAATTGATATTTTTCCCAAGGGGGACTTGGGCATCAGATTAGGACAGTTGGTATTATCAATGATTATCTCCTGAACTAGGGTTGACTCAGACCTAATTGTTACGTAGTCTGCTTGTAGGCTTCTAGGAGTTGTGAGATTCATTGCATATGGTGTAACCTGCAGTGGAAAGCTGTCCTGCAGATAATTTTTTTTTTTTTCGCAATTCCTAATACAGCGGATTCTCTGAGATAAGACCTATGTAAATGTTCATGAAAAAGATCTTAACTGGGTGGGAGTCTCAGACTGAGAGGTTCACACTAATATTGGTGGCGACTGATCCCCAAATTTATTTGGCTGTTATTGCATTTATGTACTGTAAAATAATCCCAATTTATCTGTTTTCTTCCTTGCATACACCCACACGTTAACTTCATTAAAATCTGAATCTGGGCTTTCTGTAGTGTGCTTTGCAGTTTCTCTGGCCCTACTCCTCTTTACAACCTTGCCTCACTCCTCTAGCATGAGTGCCTTTCTCTTGTGGTTACTTATTGTCCCAGATCTGAGTTAATGTGTATAGCCAAGATCTGGATAAAAATGATGGCCTGATGCGCGTTCAGTGACAGTCTTTGAATAAATGAATGAATGATTGATCACATGAGTATAATAGACACTGTGGGAAGCAAAAAACAGCGCAAATACAAAATGGTCTGCATAGTATATCATTGGCTTACTTAAGGCTATATGTCATTTCCTGTGGCCAATCATATTCGAGTAATGGAAGTGATGTTCCCGCCAGTCTATTCATATGAAGATGGACAGAGTAATCTAGGCCTACTACCCAGCCTACCCTATCAATCCTGCACCAAATCAAAGAGGCTTAGGTGGCTCGCACTGGTGATGAGATGGGCCAACTGGCTACATATTACACAACGTCACATGTTAGGACTATGCGGGCAGGTTGCAATTCAGAGTGGCGGGGTGACTGAACAAAGGTTCAGAGTGGATTGCATGTTGGATTTCGGAGAAAGTCACTATTTCAGTATTTGGAAGTCTTCCCTATATAGAAAAATTCAAATCCATCATGAGATTTTGGTCTTCATCAAGAGGAGTCATAAATGTGAGAGTTTTATCTCGGAGGGTCTTCTGTTCTAGAGTTGGAGTATCTCTGCTTCCAAGGATAGGAAGGACATGAGCAGTTTTGACAAGATCAGTAGTCCCTGAGGATGACAGGGACATTAAATATATGCAATTGATAACCTCGGATTCTGTATAGTTGTTTGAGTTAGGGTTTAACAATGCATCAGCATGATTATGGCCATATGGTGCATTTATGGTTGCAAGACTAAACTGCTGGGTAGAAGTTTCCTATCAGTTTTGCCTGGACAGCAACTGCTAGGCTTAATCTTCTAAGAGTTTTAAAAGGACTGTCAAGAAATTTTTATTGTGTGGAATCTTCTTATTTTTTTGCCTTTTCTTAGAAGACTAAAAGCTGGCTCTCCTACCCTGAAAGCCAGACTGTGACTTCCTTTTGGGATTACCATTGAATGGCATCACTGTAACAGGATGTCATAATGTGTCTCCAGGATTTCTCCAGATAGCTTTTGCCAGTTGTTTCCTAGAACTGTTGGAATGTTATTGTGACATGAAAAATCACATTTTTGTAGATAACAGAACACCATTAGAAAGTATCTTGTATTTTCAAGATGTCCACTCATGAATGAAAGGCACTTGTCAGTATCCTGGTCCTCTTTGCATGGCCATCACATTATCATCAGCGTCCATGACATTACCCCACTGTTAAACTGTTGTTGCCGGCCTGTTTGTGTGTCTGGATACTTTCTGATGGCTTTTTGTGTATTAGGGAAGATAATTGTGCGCTACAGAATGTTGTTGTTTTTTTTTTCACTTCAGTAAATTTATTTGATTGCTTTTGTAATTCAGTTTAAACTTATCTTGATTCCAGAATGGATTCATATACCCAGTGAAATAATTAAAGAGGCCAGCATCTCAGATAACATATAAGTATGGATCCAAATCATTGGAATACATACAATCTGCAGTATGGACACTCAGCTCCAGGAGGGCTCCCTCCAGCCCATCCATCACTTAACAGATTGGATCTTACTTCAGGTAAGCTGCTTTTGTGTAAATTTCTACATTATTTATATGAATGTGATAATGGCATCAACATTAATGACATCGGCAAGATTGCTACTGTTGTGCCATGAGTTCCCAGGTAGCTTGCTGTAGACTGACCAGCAAATTTGTATGATAAGCACAACAGAAATCAGGTAGGAGCAAGGTGACATTGCTGACCAAGCCATACTTTCCAATCCTGTTATAAGCGAGAATGCACATATTTTAGTGAAGGTATTCAATGATAATTTTGCAGGGAAATCTGCAGCATTCAGCTGTTCACATTTTTCTACCATAGCCACAATTGGCTCTAAGGCCCAAAGCCAGAAGAACTTTGGCATTATATTTTAAGCCAAGCACTGAAATAAGGTGGTCTCATGTTAAAGAGATATGATAACAAAATGTGATCCCCTCAAAAAAATTGGTGGGTATGGTTCATTGGTTGTGGCTTTTCCTATGTTGATGATCCCTTCTTATTTCTGGTCTTCCAAAGTTCCTTAGTGCATATTGTATGCAATTCTTATTTTGGCCATAAAGATTTTTAAAGCCAACCAAATGGAGTATGTTGAAATATGATGTTCATAAATAGTGAATCCTCAAAGAGTAAAAATATTGCTAACCTTACAGAGTTACGTTTTTCCCTTCCTTTGTGTTTATTGTAGTGTGCATTTTTTACTGAAAATACTATTTATAGTTCCACCCTAAGATTCCACATAGTAAGCAACACATTGAAAAAAAAGCATAATATACAACATGTCCAGTTTCAAATGAATCAACATGTCCATTTAGCGCTATATGTGGATTCCTGAGAATGAAAGAAAAAGGGAAAGATGTGAAGTATATCAAGAGAAACTCCATAATAATGGGGAAATACTTTTTAGCTTTTTTTTTTTGATTCTCTTTCAGAGGCAACAAACCTCTGTGTTCAGAAACATTGAAAAGGAAGCTATGAATTTGTGATGTATATATGTGCATTAGTGGTTAGGATTCAGCTTACCATTGTATATGGATTATATTTTTGATATATGGAGAATAAGCTTGTTTCCCCATCTTAGTCACAGAATGTTTAGTTACTCTTAAAGTTATTGAATCTAATGTCGGCCAATTTGTTGTGTGTGGAGAGATAGTGCTGGATGTGAGATAAACTGAGTATCTTTAATACCTGTTGCAATGAGTTCATTGTAAATGCAAGCAAGACAATTCATGTACTAAGCCACAGTCAAATACATTGTTTTCCTCTGCAGGTCTCGGTTTGAGTCACACCTTGCAAGCTACCCATGGCTCACTTAGTGGACGTTCTGTACCCACAATACCAGCTGTTAACTACCCTGCTTTGGGAGTGCCCATCCTAGATCCATTGGGTACAGGGATATCCACTCCACAGAGTCATAAGACCATGACTCTGGCCCAAAGTCAGCTTGTGTTTGATCCTCAGGTACGCGTCAGTGCTGAGCAGCAATCCCCTACGATTAGTCGCTATGACAGCACCAAAGCTTTTCGTACAGATGGTCTCACCCGAGATGCCATGGCTAGAAATCAGCAGCTGTTAGAGGCCGCTGCTGCACGGGTGTGGGGTACAGCTAATTTTTCTTCATCTTCACTATACAATCAGTTTGGCTCCATTTTGTCAGAAGTTGCTGCTCCACCAGCATCAACCATGTCATCCCCTAGTGCTGGCAACAGCAGCATTGTAGCCTCCAAATCTAACCAGCCACAGATGCATGACCCACCACCAGCTCACAGCTCCAATACTGCACGACTCAGCACCATCCAAAGAAACCCTCATTCTTCAGACCTGTTGTATGGCAGGGGCTCTGAGTCTCTCATCCCATCAAGCCTGGCACAGTTCAACTCTCTCTACAGCTCAGGTGCCCTGGGCAAACAGAACCTGGCCAACACCCAACAGCAGTCTCTCCACAGACAGACACCAGTACATGTTCAGCAAGTCTTTACTTCTCACAGTGACATAGAAGATCTTTCTTCAAACTCACAGAACCAGCTTTATGGCTCCTATGCAAATCTTTCAGTTGCAGACACCCAGGACTTTTCTGCTGCACAACTCTCTGGAGAAATGAGCTATGAAGCGGTGAGTCCAGCTCCACCATTAAATGAAAGCTCACAGGCTAACCCAGAACACACAGCTTTCTCTATTGTCCAGTTTCCTGATCTTGCCAACCTGACTTCAGAGCACGCACATACCCTTGCAGATAAGTTTCAAGAGAATGATTTCCGTTTGAAAATGGATTCAAGGGTCCATCAACAAGATGCCTTAGCATCTCCACAGCAGAGGCAGGATGTGGGAGCATCTCTGAAAATCCCCAAGGATGCTTCCAGCCTTCATTCTGCCATGTCATCAATGCAAATGAATCAGCGGGGTGGTCAGTATCAGACTGGTATGCCAGTCAGTCAGGGCATGAGTATATCACAGATTCAGTCTCCGGCTATGAATGTCAGCCATTCAAGTCCCCTTATCCATCAAACCTCACTTACCACCACTTCCATGCAGCAGACCCCAGCCCCAATACCTGTCCAGGCTCTTGCGGACTCCACCACTAAACCAAAGCGACCAAGAAGCAGAAAAAAGAAAGACAATAACCCTCCCCCAGCACCTAGTCCTGTACCTGGAAACAAGAAATCCAATCCCCCTCCGGCATCACCCACAGCTGGACAACAGCAGCCAATACCCCAGCATTCTCCTCACATTCTTAATATGCCTCCCACTCCCACCTCCCAGCATATTTCCACCCTACCAATGGGGTCTCATGCCAGCCAGAATAGTCAGATGCAGCCGCAGCAGCAGCAACAACAACAACAACAACAACAGCCAAGCTATAGAAACACGGGCAGCAACCAGTATACCTCGAGAGATGTTCAGAGAGCTCAAACTCCCTCCATGCCTCAAAATTATTCACTTCAGGATCATCCAAGTCAGATATATACTCCAGTTCAAAGCCCAAAATTGTCTAATCAAAACATGGCACGATCACAGGGTGAGTTTGCCTTGCCTGGAAGAGTGCCAAATGACAAGACCTCTACTTCCTCATATAAGCAGCCACAGCAGCAGAGAAAATCTAATGAATCCTCACATAAAAGCAATAGTAATCAGAGCAATCAGATGTACAGATCAAGCATTCCAGAAACCCAGCAGCATATGCAAAATTTTGCAGGTCATGCAAACATGATGGCAAACAATAGGCAACAAAGGGGATCACCTATGCAAGACAGCCACACAGGTATGGGGCGAATGCAGAACTTTGATCATTCTCCACAACAAAAAATGGCCAGTCAGATGTCTCCACTTGGGCAGCCTTCCCCACAAGGGAATGTGGGAACTGACTCTAGCAATTTCAGTGCTAACAAACTGAACAGTTCAAATCATATGATGAGTTCAGGGGTCATTGGCTCTCAGCCAGCTGTCTCAGTAGCTCAGTCTCCTTTGAATTCACGGCCAGTAAGTGTGGAGCCCTCGGCTATCACCCATGGTTATGAGGCGGGTCATCCAGCAGGGCTGATGGACACTCAAGATTCTAACCAGTTCCAAATAGATTTTACTGGTCAGCCTTTCCTGGAGCAGTTGGTTGGTGTTCAGCCACCAATGGCTGTGCCCTCTACCAGCTTCTCTCACTCCACAGTGGAAAATGGAGAAGTGGTGTTTACCACTCTGGTCACTCCAGCTGAGAATGCAAGACTCCAACAACAACAACAGGAATCCACTAGTGGTGATGGCAGCTTTAGGCCTACTTATCATGGAGAAACTGTTCATGAAATTCGGCCAATTGGCCCCATTGGTGGCCATCTTGGAATGGAAGATGTTTCCTTTAACGCCTTCTTTGACAATCAGCGGGAAATGGACCCACAGGCTGGAGCATCCATGCAGCAGCAAGCACCTCCACAAGAAGCTACTCCAGAGCCGGACAAAATGAGCCTGACATTTGTGCCTCATGTCATTGAGGATGATGACCTCAGCCACTTCAGCCAGATGGCTTCGTCCCAGCCAGTGATCATGGTGAAGAAGGAGCCACTGGACCCTCGAGAACCAAAACCAATGTCTAAGGACTCCTTCCAAGACTCTTTCCTCAGCTATCTTCAGGGACATAAACAAGAGACCCTATCCAGTGTCTCTTCCTCTGCAGTGACCAAGAAACCTCAGCTGCCCAAGTACATCCCAGAACCAAGGAGACCCAAGCCACCTCCTCCACCTAAGGAAAATCTGAATTTCTCTGATGCCGAGGACTCTATGGGTGCAGTCAGTACCAAAGTGAAGGATTTGATCTCAAATCTTAGTGATAATGATAATTCCTCACAGAAGAGTGAGAGTGATAGGGAGGGTTACTCTGTTCAAAGGACTAGTGACCTAGCTGTTAAAATAACTTTGCCTAAAAGTAAGAAGAAAAGTAAATTCGGGCCTTTTGCTGAGTCAACCCTCTTGAAAGACAGTATGCGAAAGAACCGAGAAGGAATGCTGAAGCGCAAAAAGAAGAAGGGAAAGCATCGTGGTGACTCTGAGGGTGAAGACTACTTAGCAGACAACATGTCGGGTGAGGAAGCAGCAGCACAGAATCAAGAATATATGCGAGAGTCAACACCTCCACCCACTAGGACCTCCATTGGGAGAAAAGCTAAGGACAAATGCTTGGAGAAAACTAAAAAACGCAGTAAGTCACCTAGGCGCTAATAGATCCATTTGTACATTTTGTTACATCATAAGACATGCTAGTGTGTGTGTTAATTTTCCCTAGGAAAACATTGTTTTGAAATTGTCAGTTTTATGACTGTCCTTCTTGGTAGTATTAGTCTTCAGCACTCCATAAACTCTCCACAATGGCCGTTGTAGCTGAGATTTACATACTGCTGAAAACTGGCAGAAGCAACTATTTTCAAAAACCCTTTACAAATTCAGGATTTTGGTACTTGAGAGAGAGTTTGGTCATATTTCTATAAAGTATGTTGCACTCCATAGTCTTCTTTAGGCAAGCTGTGCAAGATGTTAGAAGTAATTTTTTTTTTTTTGGCTGTTCTTTTTTTTCAGTGTTATGTGGATGAGTTTAACTTTACCACTGTTGCTCTCATATTTTGTTATGCTCCACAACTTCTGTAGAAAGAAGTGGAGGTTTAATTCTTTGCCATTCCTAAGATTGTAAGTTATGAGAAGAGACAGAAGAAGGTAGTCTGATATCAAAACTAACATGAATTCCATGAAATTGAATATATATAGATTTTGAAGTACGTCTTGTGGACTTGGTGGTAAAGATTTGTTTTTTATCTGTGAGCCTCACATGTTTACTTCAAGAGAGGTTTGTTTTGCTGTAATCAGATATTAAGAAGTGTTTGTCATTTGAATCTGAATAATAGATACAGTGTGGTGCAGATAAAAAAGTAACGTAATTTCAGACATTTGGAAGGAAATTTTGTTCAAGGAAATTGTATGGTTGAATGTCAGTTCCTTTCAATGTAACATCTGTGAAGCCTGAATTTATGTGCTCCCAACTACAGATTTAAAACGTGTTCCCCTTGTTTTCAGAAAAACACTCAGGGTCAGAGAGCAGTGCTGAGGAAACAGAGTTGCCTTTCCGTGGCAAGGGAAAGGGAGGTTACAAGAGTGATGACTCTGACAAGAACTATGATTCAGACAAAGATCCTATCTGGATGCCTTTTGAAGTGGTAAAGAAACATTTATGAGCTTTGTGCTCTGTTGCAGTTGCTATAAGTAATCTTGCATGAAGGACTGAGCCTCCAGTTTTTAATTGGGCCTTTAGGAGCTTTTCCTCTTAGTTTAGGTCATACTATGAAGACATTTTGTTCAGCTAGTTGTCCTCAGTTTTCAGTTACAGGTTCTCTTACCTGACTTGTTACTTGGATGATTTAGATATGATTTGTTTCCATTTATGTTGTTAAGTCATATCATTCTCAGATTGAGCTCAACATATTACTGAACGAACACTGTTTTAGAAATATTGTAATTGAAAAGATATGTAATGGTTTGTCTGTAAATTGTGAATTTTTAGAATCCATTCATTCTTCTGATGCTGTGGTGCAGAGTTATATCAGTGGCATCAGCCAAGATCTTGTGCTGTTTTTATAAGTTTAAATCTGGCTTTAAAGTATTTAACTTTTTAATCCTCAGGATTTGAAGCAAGGCCATGATTTTGATGAGAAACGAAAGAAACCAAGGTATTGATTGGTCTTTGAGATTCCTTGTTGTATGTTAATGTCGCTGGATTCCTAGCTGCCACATTACCATTCTTAAACATGTAGTCAGAACTTCTGTTGGAACTTGGCAATGCAGAAGTAGTTTTCACAATTCACTTATTCCATGCTGTTATAATGTGACTTACCAACTAAGCAAATTTGTGGTCATTATAACCAACTCTAACCATTTACTGTATCTATTATCTCGATTTCATATATGATGATAGTAAATGTTCAGGACATATGAATACTGTTTAAATATATTCATAGAGTATTTTCTCTGGAAGATTCAAATTTGATGAGACAGAGACTGTTCTATTGTAAATTGTTTGACATTGCCTTTCACATCATTGTTATAGACGTCCTCGTGTCCGCATGCCAAGTACAAAGTTGAAATTAAAAGGTCCTGCCTCTGCTGGAGCAACTAGTTACACCTCTGGTCCACCTGTGATGACAACTCCCAGTAAATCTGCCCAAACTGCTGCTGGTGGTACTGCTGTTTCTTCTGCTGCTGTTGGGGAAACTCCATTCAAGGTACTCTTGCCACTGTCCATTATGATACAGTTTGGGAGTTGTAGCTTTAGAATTCCTTTATTTAAAACAAAAGTGGATATTTCCCCCATTAAGATGG
>JAWQUT010000019.1:1848007-1860987 GCA_033807755.1 Ellobium chinense | reverse complement strand
GGGGGGGAGGCGGCGAGAAGAAGGGCGCTGAACTTTTGTTATACAGGGGATTCATGTTTCATATATTGGTCTTTCCAGGCCAGTGAAAATTCCAGCCCACCTACAATTAAGTCTGTGCTCCTGAGTGGTCATGCCTATGATCGATTCTTACTGACAGAACAGCCCACACTGGGCTCTGATGTGGCTCAGGTGAGTAAAATGAAAGACACGAAAATGCATGTTTAATGCATCTGTCTGCGGTATATATCTGCCTGATTGATCCATGTAGAAATCTACTTTAAGTAGCCCAGTTACTGAACTGATTGAAAACTCACAAGAGCTTGGTAGAAGCTTTGAGGGAATTTTTCTTGCACCTGGGATAGATTAAATTGAAGACCAGATTTTCATATTATTTTATCTGGAAAAAGATGCATCAAAGGACAGGGATTGTTAAGTTTAATGGATCGCTTCCAAAGCTCCTCATTTCAGTGAAGGTCTATTTACTCGATGTTATCATATTTTGACCTTGTTAGTTATGCTATAAAAAAACAAAAGTTAAAATCTAATAACAGGATTAACATGGTAAATTTCAAATGGCTGAAATTGGAATTGTAAATAAGTTCATGCGAATTAACTAACATTATTTGGAGCCGATATGTTTCTGCAGGGAGCGAAATTCTTTAGAAAAGAAAGTTATGGTCCAACAGTTTAATTAATTTTGCTCATTATAGTGAACTGAAGAGATGCAGCTGATGACTTGCTTAACATTAGTTGGTACATTTTATTTTCTGTCTAACATCTTGAGTGAAAAGTGTTTGTGGCTTAAATTTGGCAGTACATATTTGTACTTCTAAATAATACCTAGAGAGGAATTCTCAGTTCTTAGTAATGTTATCATGCTTATACGTGTTTGCTGTTACTTTATATATTCTGTACAAATTTCAGGAATTTATGATAGGGAAGCTGGCTGCCTACTTTGTGAGGACATATCACTCACTCTACCATTTCAAGTACTGGTTACGTCAACGTTGTGATGCCAAGGTGAGCTTGAAGTTCAATCTTAGCTTTTTTATGTTCTGCTGGGTGACCCACACTTTGAAGATATTTCAAGTCAGGCTTTCCTGTCATTCTTTTCTCGGTTTCTGTCCAGGCCCTTTCTATCATTTTCTTGCTTTGTTTCAGTATCTCTTCCTCCTCACCCCCTTCCTCTTCTTTTTCCGTCCCTGTTTCCAAGAAGGTAGTCTAGAATAGGATACTATTTTAAGAAATGTATGTGTCAGTATTGAATATTTCTCTCTCAAACAGGTAAAAATGATGAAAGAAAGCAATAAGACCGAGAACCTCACAAATGAAATCATCCTAGACAAGTGTTTGGAGAACAGGAATTGGGTTTTGCAGGTATGTACATAAAGGACTTACATTGCTTCATAACAGTTGCCCCTCAAAATGTTTCTGGCTGCATGCTGCATCTGAATAAACTAATTACATTCTCTAAAAATACTGAAATGAATGCATCCAGTCTTAAGTAGCAATACTGAATAATCTGGCAAGCAGGAAAAACCTGGCTAATGATGTTATGTGGAAACCTGGACAATTATTTTTTATAATCTTTTATGCTAGTATATATGCAGCCTCATCATCCTCCCTCCAATCTCCAAAATGTAGATTTCAACTGAGCGGCAAAGAATCTTCAGATGCTGTTAGCATTATGTTGTAAGCACAAGGCTAAAGCTGATTATGGCACTATGCTAAGCAGTGCTGTTGCAATAGATTGTGTGGTCTGTGTAACCAAATGTGTCCTCAAAAGTCGGATCAGGTAAATAAATATACCTTAAGTCATGCATTTGTTTGCATGAATTTCAGTTTGACTGGGACAACATGCAGACCTGTTTCTGATTCACAGTTTTCCATTATGATTATATCAAAAATTTTATGGATGTTTTATTTTTACTTCCTCAGCTGTTTGACAACTTGAAAAACTTGCTCAAATATGGAGGTGAGGCCCCCAGATAGGAGCAGCATCCACCTCAATGCCTCAAGTGTTTGGGTACCTGTTGCTGTTGTACTTCATCCATCTTGAATTGAACTTTGTTGAGAATAGACATTTTTTTCCCCTTACTGCTGCATTGTCCATGTGACTACTAGCTGTGTGTGTATGCATGTGTGATACCATGTACTTCAGAAATATGTGAAGGGTAAGGCGTTCACAATCAGAGATTTTATTTTAAGATTTTACTCTTTATATAATCTTGTAAAGAAATTATATTTTTTCTGGTTTTTTTTTTGTTTAATTCGTTTCCCTTTGCTGTGCAGTATGCAGGACCTGTGAAGGAGGTTATGGTGGCAGGACCTGTGAAGGAGGTTATGGTGATGTATTGGAAAAGTGTGAAGAGGGGGAGGGGCTGGAGGAATCATGCCGGCCTTGATGGTGATAATTGATTGTTTTGCCATTTTACCAATGTGACAAAGCATTTGTAGGCAAACTTGCCCTGAACTCCTATGTTCTGTTGTCTTGTCAGTATTCGAGATAAAAGAGGGAATTGCCTACATTTTGGAAAATGGCTGTTGGTGCACCTCTAAGTAAATATTTGCTAACGAGAAACCCATTTTATTCTCTTTTCCACCAAAAAACACTGCTAAGGTGTTTGATGTATATGACAGTGTTTACAACAGAAATGGATATTTGGTGGCAAGCGTTGGATGCTTTGTTGTAGTTTCATAGATATAATGTAAGGAAATGTTCAGAAGTGCGAGTTCAACGTTAAAGTTCAGATCACTAAAACATAATCACATTTCAAGGCAATAATATTTCAACATTAACCACTAAATGGTTAAAAAAAAAACCTGGACATCAGTAAGTACTAATGGTACTTGCCACAGATAGCTTTCTTTTTTTTCAGTTTAGTGGACAATAACTGACCAACTGTCATAGTTTGACCGTATATAGTCACAAATTATGTATACAATGTGTTTGTGAAAATGAAATTTAGTTGTCCAAAGTTTACAGTTCTGCGCAAACCTCAATCCTGGAATATTTTTGGTGGTTTAATGACTTCACTTGTCATGAGACTTGAAGTTATTGCTGTAGTCATGTGGGCTGTTTTTCAGTAAATCTTTACCATTTGCAGTAGCATTTTGGAGTAGCACCCAGGGTTGCCACAGATCTTGAGAAATATGGAACAATCATGAACTTGTCACTAATGAATCCAGGTCCTGAAAGCACTTAAAATTGGCAAAACATGGCCACTTCTCGTGAAAAAAATCGGGGAACATTCATAATATTGGATTAGTGGTGCATAAGTTTGTTTGGAACTACTGTCCTCTGCGTCGGGGGAAAACTTACTGGATTTCCTGCTACATGGATTTCCTGCTAGAAAAAAATTGTAGTAGAATAGTTTCAGTGATGTTATACTCATGGAAAATATGTTAAAACATCTGGAAATATGGAATAATTATGGGAGGAAAAATCCCATTTTGTGGTAACCCAGGAATGTGTGCTCAAGGGTATTTTTTTTTTCCAAAAAATATTCAGTAGATGCTTGCAAACCATATGTCAAAGACAGTTTTCAGAAGTGGACATTTTCTTGAAGCAATTTTTGGGGGGTTTTTTTTGTATTCCCATTGGGGAAAAATGTGGAAAATTAAGAGAAAGTTCTGGTAAACTGCTGACACTTATATGTTCTAAAAAAAAAAAATTATAGGTGCACAAGGTACCAACTCGCATAAATTAATTGTTTTGTATGTTTTTAATGACGTTGTTGCAGTCTATTGCACATCATGTTGTTTCAGTGAAAGCTTTGATATGTATTAGTAAGAGGATTCCAGGCTAGATTAGTCACAGAAACCACTGACAGGACTGTGAAAATACAGCTAATAATTTATATTAAGAACAAGCCTGCCATTCTCTTTCATATATGCACACACACATGAAGTACAGCAATTTAATACATATGTTTTCAGTAGAAAGTACCTTGGTGAAAGAAATATAAACTGCAGATTATCATGAATAGGTAAAACTGAAGGTTTTTCTTGACAAAGGATGTTAGTCATCACAACCCCAACCTCGACTACTTTTCAGTCTGATTATGGGCAGTGGTCTCATTTTGTTCAGTTGACCACATTCCCTCTGCTTTAATATTACTTATCAATGTTATTCTTGTTAAATGTTTAGATATTTCACATGTCGGTTGATGATGGCATTGGATTTATCATGAAGGAGAAATTTCATTGTTTTGAATAGATACCTCCTGATACTGATACTATTGTTGAATGTTTGACTAGTCCACATTTGAAAGATGCTATGTTGAAAAGTGAGAATGATAGGCCTAATCATTAAATGCAGACAGTTTGATAGCACATGTTCAGTTAAAAATTGGGATACCTCAGTGCTGTCATAACTGCATTTGAATTTCTCTTAACCCCTAAATGACTCTTGTCACTGGATTTCTTAAGCTTTTTGTTGGGATGAACAGAGGTTGCTTATGTGGATTAACTGATTAACTACAGAGTCTTGTTTTGGTTTTTTTATTTGTTGGTCACTGATAGGCTTAAATTGCCAAGCATTTTTGACACAAATATCAAATATCTTTTCAAGACTGGTTGAGCTGCATATTACCATGAGGAATTGATGTGAAGCCATCTAGTCCTATCAGAGAGAAAAGATAAAGTAGTGGCCAGTATTGTCTCACTCCAGGAATTCAGTGGCAATATATAGAAATTTAGAACCTTTTAACGCCTCAGGCTAGAGTGAGAAAAGTAGAGGACCTGTCTGTATAAAAAAGCCACTAAGTACAGTCGAGTCCATTTAAGTTGATTTCTCTGGGACCACCTCAGTGGGTCTGAATTATCAGAATTGATTTACCAGGATTGATTTTATCTAAGAATGTAATTGTAAAGCCATGGTGTTTTTATATATGGTTAGACCATATCCATTGCTGAAAGAAAAATGAGAAAGGTTACCCCTGTCCAGTCTTGATGCTCTGTTCTCTTCATTTTTTTGTCCCCGAAGAATGTCATTTTGAGTGAGAATTGGCTGTAGTACTGAGAAGGGTTGTTAGGAAAAAAAAATCACCTCCTCGATTGTCCCAGTCAGAAGAAATGCCTTCTTCTCTTTCCTCTGCCACTGAATGTGAGCATTGTTCGCCTTGTGATGCGGGGATCTCTGAGTGAGTTCAGACAAGAAGAATGGAGGAAACCTTTCCAGTCAAGAGCCTGCATTGAGACTTAGTGGAATATTTCTTTTCAAGTCATTTCATAGTTCGGTGCATGCTTTGGCATCTTTTGTCATCTCAAATTGATGTTTAATACCTTGAAACCTGACTCATAAGACATCCACTGTTTGTGTTCTTTCCTCTGCAGTTTATTCCTGGTCACAGAAAGATTGGCCATAATTTTTATTCTGCTTCTAAGACAGGATAAGTGTTATTTTGTGTCATCTTTTGGCAGTGTCCAAGCAATAAATGGTGGCTGACTTTCCAGGTTTCTTTTGCTTCAAACACCATTTTCCGGCAGCTTGCCATCACAGACCTGGACAAAGTTGTTTTTTTTTCTTTCTTTTTATAGTAGCACATGTGTGCCATACCAATGAATGTGTGATTATTGATTTTTTTGTTTTGTCCTTGTGCTCTCATCTGTCATCCCCCACCCTTTTAAAATAATTTGTAGTGTAATGCTGTATACTTGTGACATATCTCTACTTACCACCTGGCAGCTGTTCACTCCACCCTCAGATAACTAACATCTTTTATCACTCATCTTTTACTGTGGTTTTGCACTATGTATGAGAGTGGCAAAGGCGATTTTACTTCCATGGATACTTCACCAATGGGCAGGGAATTTTATAAAAACAACACAACTTCATTTTCTGCCAAAGTAAAAGAAAATTAAATAATCTGAGATCAAATCAGGAGGACTCGACTGTACTATAGTTAAAGGGCAATAATTAGTTGCAGGACACTCCTACAGCATCATAAATATGGTGTGTTTGCATGGTTTTATCCCAAGAAACTTGTAGGTACTTGTCTGAAGCAATGTTCAGCATTGGATTGTTATTGTTATGTTGTATTACAGTCAATGTTGAAGTAGTAGTATGGGATGGAGATAAGGAGAATGACTATAGATATTACATTGGAAAACTGCAATTGTTCATAGAGTACGCACAAAACCGAAGAGGGGCATGAGTTGTATGTTAATGAGGCTGTGTACAGTGAGAAGCAGTTAAATGTGCACAAAATTTCCTGCAGAATTAGACAGATAGCCCCTTTTCAATAGTAAGGAGTTTGTAGTACTCTCAAAACAATGAAAAGGGAGGATTAAATCTTCTTTGTTCAGGGGTATTGTTTATGGGGAACACCCCCTTCATTATGGCTGCAGATGGATGTGTCTCAGTATGGTACCATTATGAAGGCTATACTTAAATTTCATGTGTCTGTATAATAGATGTTCCATGGTTCACTTGGTTAACCTCACATATTGTTAAGAGCCTTATATACTTTTTTAATTTTTGTTTCTGAAATGTTGGTTTATCATGCAATCAGATTTGTTCCTCATAATATTTGCTACATTTAATATTTTGTGCACAGTTCAAGTTATTTTATTTTATTCATTGTGTATATAAGTTTTATTTCACATGCACATTAGCCTTAAAATGTGCATTTCAACGTAGCTGAGCACATAACATATAGCCTGCACATTCATATACATGTGCTCAAATATTTTGCTGATACTGTCATAATTTTCATATAGTTGTCACCTCTGAACATATTGTAAATAGTACATCTCAATCTTATCTCTGCTCTTTCCCCTTTCCTACTTCCTTCCCCCTCCCCCACAAAAAAAAAAAATATGCTTCTATGCCTTTTAATATTCTCAGATTATCATTTCTATGGATATTGCTAATCATTCATAAATCTGTATTTTAAGAATGAAGTATTTTCTTGTAAATAAAACCGGGTATTTATGTATGGTTTGTATGTCAGCATAAATACAGTATACTGGCTGCAAGCCTTTTGTAAAGGCTTGAAACTTATACAGAAACTTACACCACACAGTTTTACTGTTGTTTAGTTGTTTTTTGGTGGTTTTTTTTTTTTTGCACTGTCATCTGTGTTCCAGAATGATATTCTAAGTAGCCATTGAGTTAGTTCAGTGTACAGTACATTAAACAGTGTGTATACATGGATTTGTGATGGAAACTTTGACTGTCAACAGTGAGGTGGATCCAGCATACTGACTCATTTTGTCTTCTTATGTCAGTTGTTCAGAGCATAATGCATAATCCCTTGCACACATTAGCCCATTTACAGCAAATTAACAGCAATCTCTCCAGGGTTCATGTACCCTCCTGGAATTTCAGGGGCTCTCAGGATCCTCCTATCATTTGTTGTTGAAATAATATCTCTTTGAAAATTGAGTTTACACGGCCAATATCATCATGAAAGTCTAACCAGATTGGTGCAGTTGCACTCCTGGAAAATATTGAAATGGTCTGGAAAGACTTTTTTTGTTGTTGTTGTTGTTGGCAAAGAAGAGCATGTACCCTGTCTTGCAGGGCCAACACATCTAGCTCCACTACCCTCAGTCAAGTCCAGTATTGGATAGTTTATTCAGACTAAGTAAAAACAACCACAACTTTTGTCATTAACTTCAGACTGCATCCAGCAATGGAAAAAAGAGGTAAGAAAGTTTAATTCATGATGAATATGGAGAAAGTGGATGAGAATAGTCTTTGTAACTGAATCTACCCACATCTTCTTGTAGACAAGCAGCTACAGGAATACACCTATTGATTGTACCTGTTGGGTCATCAGGAATAAATTTAAAGGTGTTGATCATTATTCTCTGAAGTGCTGATATACTGAAGAAAATGAGGGGATTTAATGTGTCTGATGTTTTATGTTCCAAGAAAGAAAATGTATTCTTTAAGGAAATGAGTTTTCCATTTTGAGTGTGATTATCTCATAGTAGACCTTAATTACCAATATTTAAATTAAAACCCAACATCAGTGGAATGGATGAGGTGGTTTTTGTCATATTTTAATGTCAGGCTTCAGGAAAAGAAGATTGTGTGGATGTGTAAGTGATGTCTTTTTTTTCATTTTTATTTTAATACATGATGATTGTTAAGTTTTCTTGTACTTTATATATTTCAGGATAAAGGGTTAATGTAGTTTCATGTAGTGATTTTGTACAATGATTTGGAGAAAAAAATAAAACCTCTCTTTCTTAAGCCAAACTCTGCGGAGCTCATTCATGAATCCAAGAAGAATATTGTTTTTTGACAATTTTAGTATGAGGCAGATCATGCACCATTACTTAGTATGTCAGCTGACTAATCCTTGGATTAAGGGACAAAATATTGGGCATTAGAGTATCGGAACTTACATGCTTCATCTTAGCATTTTGCAAATGAGGATCAAAATTTCCCCTGAATAATTCCCACATACCTTCTTCTTGACAAGAATGAGAAATTTTTAAATGGTTTGTCGCATCCGCTGGCACCCCTGGATTCCTTCCCTTCTGACTAGATTCATGAGTCATGAATGTATAAGGGGTTGGCAGTGATTCCTGTGACCAAATGTTTTCAAAGTAATGTAGAAGTCATCTTCGCAAATGATGGCAGCGGTCCAAGTCTTCTAGTAGTAGTAGCACTGTCCATACTTCACCATGCATTCATTTGTATTATCTCCCACATTTAGGGAAAAAAATGTTTACAGAGAAGTGGTCGTGTGGTATGTCATGCAGCCAATCAAAATGAGCCTTTTCGCTTAACTAGGAACTCAGACTATCAAGCTCTGAAGTGAATAGGACAATCCAGTATCAAAGTCTTATTTTGTTGCAGAAATCCAGAATAAAATCATTTTTATATTAAAAAAAAAAACAAAAAAAAACCAACAATGTTGTATGAATAAGTGGTCAGTACATGTGGATAAATTTGAGCTTTTATGAGGCATATGAGATGAAGTATATGGTATAAAATTGTTCTTCAGTCATGATTTTCTTTCAGTTTCATTCTGTGACCCACTTCCACTTCAAGCACCTATATCTTAGTCCAGAAAAATTCTAAGTCAGAAATGTTTTCACCAAATGAAAGTATACACCTTAACCATTCATGTCATGCCAGTAACTTTATTCAGTTGAAAGCATCCTAAGTTTCAGTTTGACTAGCTGCAAGACATATTTTTTCAGTTAGAAACACCCACCAAGATATTTAGGACACATTTCCTCCATGTTCCATCAGCTGAAGATTGGAAACTTTTGCAGGGATCAGAACAACACCTTGTATAAGAAAACACCTTGTCAAGTCCTCAGTCGTGTGTCTCAGGCCATTACCTCTTGAGTTACCCTAATGGAGTTGGGCCTCAATTGTGTCATGATTCTTAGGTGTCAACTTTTTACTTTTTTTTTCTTCCAGGAGACATAGCATGAATCACATCAGGTTTTGTACGAATTAAATTTCATGATGAACTACATCACCAGAGCCCTTCAATGATAATACTGTACAAATTTCACTATATCACTAATATATTCAGATGTTTCTTCTTCTCAATTACTTTTTTTTTTTCAAAATCAAAGGTGAATGGCAACTTTTTCTTAATTTATTTCGGTGTGTTTTATTTAGGACCATCTAAACTTACAAAGATACTCTCTTTGAGTCAGTTCAGGGTAGTGTGCATTTACAAAAGTCCCACAGTGCTTTCCCTAGTGGACCTTGTGTGAAAACATTGATTTTATGAGCAGTAATAGTTTGCAAAATAGTGTGTCAGTGAATAGGCTGGTCAATGTAGATGTTCGGAGTGATTTGAATTTGTCTTTGTGAAAAAAAACAAAAACACATTGAATCAAATGCAGAGTAATTACATTATTTTTATAAAAGGCCAGTGTGTATATAATCTCTGCAACTTATATTCAAAGTTAAATACATAACTTTTTGCTGTTGCTCATCTAGCAGTTCAGTTTGTTAAAAACTGCCAATATGCCAGTTTGCATAAATTTTAATGTCTGCCACACAAAGTGTGTTAAGAAGGGGTAAGTTGGATCCAGATTCTTACTTCTGACCAGATGTTCAGATTTCTAAAGTTTTTCATCTCTGCTTATGCACAACTGAAAATGAGCGCCATGATTGGTCATTATTTTCTAGGTAAGAAACAATTGATGCTTTGACCAATTTGTAGGAGGCAGTCCATGGGCTTCTGGGTTAGTCTCCCATTTTACTAGTATGACAGAAACTGCTTGTGCTGTTGAGGCACATCATTCTGACTGGTTTTTAACTTAACTAGACTACACTTTTTTTAACACTTGTCTTATTTTTATCTACTTTGTTACATTAATTTTTTTCCCTTTTCTCCCATTAGTTTTTCTTCCTTTTTTTTTTTTTCATTTTGTTTATTCAGTCCTTAGTACACTCTTTCATTAGCTCATCTGCTCGTTCTGTTGCTCTACTACACTCTAATTTGCCCATTGATTTGTCCATCTGCCCTAATATTCATTTTACAATTTGATAATAGGAACACATTTACTGAAATGTCTTGAGTTCACAATTACACTGAGCCCCCTTAAAAAAAAAATAAAAAGAAATATACTTGCTACTAGATATTTTGGTTTGTGTGGTGTCAGTAGCTTCATGGTGTTCGACCAACTTATCATCAGTTGTGACACTTTTTTTATCAAGCCATCTTCAGAGATATGGCTGAGTGTGAGCTGACATCATTATCTGTCTTTGTAGGCCAAGATGGTTTGGGGAGAGCTCTGTGGGCTTTTTACTCACACATGTACATAATAATATTATTGCATAAAAAAGAATATAAATTTCAGGGTTGACACATTAGGACATAAATTTTAAAAAGGAGATGATCAATCATGATGAACATATATCAGTACATTAGTAGTGTACATTTACAACAACGCATGATTACGGCCATATAGTGGGAAGGGAATGTAACAAAGGAACTGGTCAGAAGTTGAGCATTCTCTGATTTAGGATAAATGCCCTAGTTTTATTAGTCTCATCAGCACTGCTTTTAGGGGAGAGGGAAAGTCATGTCCTTTGTGACTGCATGTAGCACAAAATACATATAAAATTGGAGGTAAAAGTCAATGCATAACAATTGCCTGCACCAATTTTTATGTCTTAGGGAGAGACCATCTTGCCTCAGAGCAATGTGGTATGTTTGAAATAATTTACAGTTTTGCTTCATGTAAAACAATGTGTATTGAAATGAGTAAATTCTGAGGTCAGTCATGATCATGTGAGTAAATTGGCTCGGATATATATTGTCCACAGAATGTCAAGAGTCTTTATTTTGAACATCCTTCTGGAATTTGACTTCTGTTTCTCAATTCTTGATAGATAAAACGAGGAGAAAGTAATTATTTTACCTAGATTGAAGTTGTAATGAGTGGACATTGCTGTTTTGTTGGTTGTTTTTTTTTTGTGTTTTTATGGGAAAGGAAGGTTTTTTTGGGACACATGCATATTTAGTTGGTCAGAATAAAATGTAGGTGATATAAGTGGTCTGCTAGTGTAAAATAGTGCTTAAACACATGTGAGTGATTATAATTTTAAGTCTTGTGGGGAAGTGAGGGCTTGTTAATTTTTTTTAGTGGATTGGAACAAAGCATAAGCTGTAAGCTAATGCTATAAAGACTATGTGAGTGGACATATTTTTGAAGGAGGTTGGGGGGGAAATGAGAGGCTCACTCGTGTTTTTAGCAGGTCATAAAAAAGCTCAGCTTGTTTCTATAAGCTAGACTTAGACAGGAAGGATTCACATCTGATCACAAAGTCAGATTTGGAACTTTACCGGAGATCACTAAAAGATGTATGAATAGTTAATCTGTGTTTCCAGAATCTGAATCTATGCCACAGCAAAACCAAATTTAATATTGTTCATAACTCCATTTTTTTTTTATAATATGATTGTTCGCATGACGAGTCCCTAGATAAAAAGAAGCCTACTTTGTGATTCTGATACCAGTAAAGTAATTCTGGCTTTGATAGAGCTTCAAATGTCTGAGGATGTGATCTAGACGGTCTGGGTGTGAAGGAAGAAAGGTATCCACATGGCAGTAAGATCCATAGTGAACCAACCCACCGACAGGACTAATGTCTGTGTTTGTTTCTTAACTCACCTTTGGGGTTTTTTTGTTTTTTTTTGCAATAAATTACACTTCTTTTACTGTTGATTTCTTGTATGTTTAATAATTTGTTATTAATAATTAATAATTCGCTGATGCCCAGGCTCGTAGAAAGCTTGCTTTATGATTAGTTGTAGATTTGGGATATTTAGCCCAAATTCCTCGTTGTCTCTTATTTTTTTTTTCACTCTTTGTTCTTGTCGGTTACTCTCCCTTGTACAGATATTATAACTTTGTTAAAGCATATTACAGGTACAGTCGTAGTTTTTTTCCCCCTCCTTTAATTATTGCCCTGCTATCGATATTATGGGATATGTAACATTTGTCAGTTTCTTTGGATTTTGCTGGCTGAGCTCTCTGTGTGCAAGATCCGATATCCGTCTACGTCATCGCTTGGAATGAAGTGGGGCAGTTCACAGGTCAAAGTGCCGTGGCCAATGCTGTGAAAGGGAGAGGTCAAATTGCTCATAAAGTTAAAGACGGGTTTTGGTTTAAAAAAAAAAACAAAACGCCATGCTGGCTGAATCTAATCTATGACAGTGTTACGGTTTGATTTGATATTATTCAGAACCATCTTTTTCGTTCCTTCTACATGTATATCGTTAAAATTTGTTCACAGAAATCATAGATATGTCGTACACCCTATCTTAGATGTTCATGTGAATGCCTCTTTCCTCCTGTTGGCGTGCAGTCGGGTTCATTCATCTATGTACACTGTTACTGTTGTTGTAGTTTCACTTCTGACTGGTTGAAATATAAATGTACATTTTCAGATACACTTCACATTTGGGCTTTTGTTGAATTATTTATTGAAGTTTAGTATCTTTGTGGTTGTTTGGTTCTGCTTTTCATTTATTTTTAACCAT
>JAWQUT010000019.1:1771434-1837815 GCA_033807755.1 Ellobium chinense | reverse complement strand
AGATGCTTCTTTTATCCAATATTCATCCTGCTTTTTCTAAGATTACAGCATTGCAATCAAAGTCAGGCACTTGTTCAGTCTTCAACAAAAGACTCAATAATCATATATAAAAAAAAGAGGCATAAAATTTAGCACCAAGGAAAGTTATTGCATGTGGATAATTCTCTTCGCACAACGACTATTAGCTCGCCTCTCGCTTTATGACGTCACGCCTTATTCCCGCGTTGACCAGACGACCAGTTATGGCGGCCCGCGCGGTGTGAAAATCCCGACTTTCAAGCTGCATTTTCTCGGAAGCGCTCGGGCGAAGAAAACCTGTAAGGGGTTGAAAATTTATGAAAAAATATTGCGGATTTTTAAGGCTGTGAAGCAGATAGCTATCCCTGTTCCTTTAAGGTTAAGGGGGTAGGGTTAGGGTTAGGGTTGTATTAGTACGTTATTCGTAATTAAGGTACTGACCTTAGTTGAAGGAGTTACCACATATGGAAATCCTTCCTATGGCTATGTCAAAGGACAGCACAGCAAAGATAATGATACAGGGCTGTCTCTAACGACAGCACAGATGATACAGTTCATTTAGTAGTAGACAAGTCATGGGAGTCGGTGCTGTCGTTAGTAGAGAAGGCTTGATACAGTTTATTTAGTCATTGACAGGTCATGGACTAAATCGATATTTCGACTAAATTGGTGCTGTTAGTGCTGTTAGAGAAAGCTGATTTTATAACAATATTGGCTTTCTCTAACAACAGCACCGTTTTAGTCGAAATATCAATCTAGTCTAGTCCATAACCTGTCTATGAGTACTATGACTAAATGAACTATATCATTATCATTATCCTTGCGATGCTGTCCTTCAAGATAGCCACAATATTAATCCTTACTCCTAATCCTAAAACTGTGAGGTTACTGGCATTCTACCTACACGGATATTATTTAAAAACAATTGTTTTTGAGTTAGCAATGCAATCTGGGTCATTTTGGGGCCAAAGGTGCCACTACCACTCCTGTCATCGGCGTGGCTATCTCGAAGGACAGCACCGCAATGATAATGATACAGTTCATTTAGTTATAGACAGGTCATGGATTAGATCGATATTTCGACTAAATTGGTGCTGTTGTTAGAGAAAGCCATTGGTGTATGCTTTAAAATAAAAACCAGGACTTGGGCGCGATTATTAGTATATACATCATAAAATGCAATAAAAATTAGGCTCACTTGCCAGTTTTTGTTTGATTATGTCTTTTATTTGCAAAGTTATGCTGAGGTAGGTACTGCCAATTGAAGGCTGATGCGCGTGGTGTCGCCATTATGATATGATGGACACTTCCCAATTGCCGAACATGAGTCCGGCAAAAGGGTACGGATAGCAAAACAATGTTTTCACTTCAATAATTTAATATTCAAGCTAAAGTTCTGGTATTTAATTTACCACAGGTGATATATTTTCCTACCCTTTGTATGAAACTTACAGGCAAATATTCCTTGGTTTTAAAGATATTTTCAATGTTTACTGAACGCAGCGATTGGCAATGCTCTAGCTGTCGCTAGAAACTACAGTATCTGCAAACAAAACAAAAGTCACCGTCTGCTATGAAAGTGTGATGTCATCACACAAATATAGCAGACAGAGTGAGTTTCCTCACATCTGAGTATAAGTTTCGTGGAGTTTTGCTGTTCCGAGGCCAAAACTCTATAATGTGCCGATAACTGGTCTACAGTCTACGCAGATGACTGGTACAGTCACTCTAGATCTGGTCAACCTTGATGGATGGGTATCACTATCAGGATTTGAAGTTAAGGTTAGGGGATAGGGTTAGGGGAAGGATTTCCATATGTGGGCCATCCTACTATATACTCCTAATCTGTACCAGTAAACATACTGAAAAGAAATTATTTTGATGAGGTTGGTATAAAAAAAGAGGGGCTTAGCTTTTAGATGGAAATGCATAAACTCAAAGTCAAAGAAAGAAAATGGTCATTTTGAAATTTTGCAGTCTCACATTTCCCTGCATGTTGTAGGATGGCCCACAAATGGAAATCCTTCTGAGTTAGGGGTAATCTATATTTGTGTCATATTAGAAATAGAAGGCATACATTCTGGTTAGAGATGTGAATCTCATATTTGGAATTTCTCGCCAGAAGAGTATATTTCATCCTTCTCTTAGTGTATAGTTTAGTGAATTGTGTATGAATGTTAGTAGTCACTTATTTCCACGCTGCAAAACCCTAGTGAATCGGGTATGAATGTCAGTTGATCATTTCCATGCTGGACAACCCAAACATATCTGAACCAGGCTCTTAATCAGATAACAACAACAAGAGCCTTGACAACAAATTTTCCAATATTCCTTGCCACAAGTCTTAGTATAAAACTGGTAATTTGTGCAGATGGTATACAGCTTGCTAGGGAACAGAAGCTCATTTTCATTTTCGATTTGGCTCATATGTCATAAAAGTTTTAAAAGGCCCGCACTTTAAAGCTTAAGTTGGCCTACAAATTGACAAATCATGTGTACCATCTTACTGCCACTGATACTTTACAGTGCATCCTTTGACAAATATGGCATGGCTTATTTAGTGGTTGTAGCTATATTATATGTTCTACAAAAGTAGAAAAAGCTGGAAATGTCAGCCTCCTGTTTCTCCCCTCATAAGCCTCCCTTTCATCTTCTTCTCATCTCTGCTTTCCCTTTCCTTTCCTTCGGCGCCACGCCTTTATCTTTCTCCTTTCTTATCCTTAATCCCTTCTCTTTATGACTGGTGGGAGGGCTTATCTCACCGCTAGCCAATCGTGGGCTTCTGTCCCTTCTTGACAGCTCCCACTCTTTCCTCCTCTCTCCTGTTTTCCTTCCATTTGACTACTGTGCCATTTACAGGGAATAGTGTTTCATTCCATTTCATTCGCTTTTTATTTCCTTTTTTTAAATGTAATTTTTTGTTTGTTTGTTGGTTATTTTATTTATTTGTTCACCTTTTAAGCTTTTTTGTCCGCTCTACTCGTTTTTTGTGTCTGCTGAAGAAGGCATATTTGCCGAACGTCCTTTGTATTGTGCCGTGATTCGGTGAAGCTTTCTACCTACTTGTTCTTCTTCACTCCTATTATATGTTCTGTCAGCTATGTGACAGATGCCACAGTGTAGAATAATATAGGAGTAGGACTAACTTGGTAGTAACCTATGACTAAATGAACTGTATTACCACTGATGCAAGTACGGTCCTGTCCTTAAAGTTAAAGATAGCTGACAGTGTCACACTTGAAGCAAGGCATTATTTTTCTATTTCCAAAGAATCATAAGTAGGTGAAACAAACTGCAGGAGAGTGGGGGTGTGGTGATTGGGGCTAATGCCATACTTCATTGAAAGCAAGACAAGACCACTATCTGAAATTCAAAGCAGAACTTAGAAACTCACTCCCCATCGGCTTGAGATGTATTGTAACATTGGCCAGTCAGGTAACATGTAGACTAGGTAATGTCATGCCTTAGGCTGCATCAGTACCAAATGCCATGTCCCTGCTTTGAGCCAGCCTTGACCATGTAGCATGCTGTACAAAGTAGTCAAAACTCTAGATCCGGATGAGATCTATGTCTAGTTTTCCTGGGCTCAGACTGGGCCCTTAATTTCCTGTTTGTATCATTTGATGACCTATTATTTATTACACTGGAAGAAAAATACAGGCTGAACAAAGTACTTGGCACTGATCTGGGATGCACTTGTGTTAACCTAGATTATCAGTCATATTGCCACAGACTCAGACAAATATTGAATCCTGAAATAAACCGAATTAGATTCTTGAACTGGTCACATTTTATTATGACTTGCGCATTTATTATTTCAGTTCCTAGATGCAGATCCCAAAGTCATGACCGGGGTCTGCTGATAGAACATAATACAGAAATTGATATATCTATTGTAATTTATCATTATTGTTTCTTTTCTATAGTGACACAATGGAGACGGCCTCAGGAGATGCTCCTGTCGCCAATGGAGGCATGGGGGACATGAACATAAAGCAAGAGGAAGCAGATATCAAGTTTGGTGTAGGTGAAGTAAAGACGGAGCCTGACCAAGAGAAAAAAGATGCGACCGGTGAGGCAAACTGAGCTTATCAAGTGAAAACAAAGAATGACCAGTGTTACAGTGAATCTCTAAGTGCCTGAGGTTATCTGCCCTCAGGAATTTCTTAGAGGATCCTGTCAGTGAAATTTCAGCAAATCTTTGGAGTCAGCTGTGTTATGTCGGTTATGAGGACTATTTCCAAATTAGATAATGAACCCTGATTTGTTTTTACTAAGACATTTTAACTCAGAATGGAGAGTGTAGCAAACACTTGCTGATCAGTTTTGACGTTTCATGAAGATGATGTAAAATACAGTTGCCTCTTGAAAACGCCACTGATATCTGCTACAATGACAAAATGATCTGAGGACCCCAAGTATGAAAGAGATGAAGTATTTTTTTAACGATACTGACAGACTCAGACGTACATAACAGATGATAAGCACAACAATCCACTTGGTAATTTGTAACACTTGATAAATCAAATGGTGATAGACATGCACAGTCCTACTCTGTTAATGTATTAGCCATGAAACCTCAAGAACCTGTTACCACCCATCAGAACGTACCCAACTGTGCTCAGCAGTAAGCCTGAGATTTCCAGCTTGATGCCCTTGGCACTCTAAATGTATGGAAACAGAGTCTTCGAGATAGTTCTTACTTCTAGGCTACATGCCAGTGACTTCCATCATCTAAAAAAGTTACAAGATTGTAAACCCTTTTCTGGAACATAGGTGAAATTTAATCCCCATCACTTACAATAAAAAAGAATAAAATGGGGGAAATGAGGAAAAAAAAAAAACAACACTCATCCCGGCTGAACTTGATTTCAGCGTACATGTGTAATACCCAAACTTGATATGAGCGAACTCAGGTAGCCAAAATGAAACTTGATTTGAGCGAACATAAATTCCTTTATAAGTCAATAAGAGCAAATTGACATGCGATACCAAAATTCATTCGATACAGATTCGATTCTTGGTGTAAATTCTGCTGATAAGCCACATGACTGAAGTTTCCTCCACTAGGCTTGTGCGACATGAAACGTACATGCTTTTATAGCCGCATCTGGCCAAACTTCATGTACAGTGGCGTGCATTGAAACGTCTAGGTCTAAATGTATCGTTGTCATCTGCAGACGAAGTTCCAGCTTGGCACAAACCCCCTGTTGAAAAATTTGAATTCTTCGGTACGTGTATTGAAGCTTATTAGGAAGAAGAGAGTAAGCACAGGGGATGTAGATATCATTCCTCATTCCATGTATTGTGTATAATTAAAGAAGTAACGTGGGCAGAATTTGAAAGTCCCATCTGCTTCACATTAATGTTTTGATTTTCTTCTCTGGCTGACTTTCTGTCTCCATACTCCTCTTTCACCTCCCCACACGTGAGCAGTAGGCGACGAAAGACATTGTTCACGAGCTTTTTTGGTATACTGAAAATGAGTGATGGTATCGGGGGGAGGGGGGGGGCATACTTCTTGAGTAAAAAGGTAATGACATCTTAATTTCCGATTACGATTACGCTCAAATCAAGTACGCTCAAGTCAAGTTAAATAAAAACCAGTCATACGTAAAGTACGCTCAAATCCGGTTCTCCCCTCATCCCTCCTTGCTAATTAAAAAAAAATAAACAGAAAAAAACAAACCTCCACAAGCCAGTCAGCTGGTCACCAAGCACTCAGGCATGAGTTTTATGAAGAGCATGAGTCAGTGCATGCATAATTTACAAATGATGCAGAATGTCAATGGAAATCACAACCATAATAGGGGTGGTTGTCAGTAAATTCACTGCTTTGTATGTTTGACTCAGAGAGTAGTGGAGTGGAGAGAAATGTGTTCAGTATTTTATTGGATTGCCTTTATATATTTTAATAGGTGTTTTAGTTGTTTGATGTGTTTTGAAATGTTTTAGGAGAGGAAGAAAGTTCTGGCAGAACTACAAGAAAGAGGAAAATGAACAGTATGGCAGAATCAGATCTTTCAGATGAGGTAAGAAAGTGAACCTTACTTGCTTCTTAATATATGTATTTTCATATTTTAGATGATGGCTGCAGAGTAACAGACAATTATTTCTGTGAAACTTTTATTTTCCACCGGGGACTTTAATACTTTAAAAGTTTTAATGAAAAGTAAGAGATTTGCTTAATTCTTTTGATGATCTGGCATATCTTGTAGTGTTCACCTTCAACAGCTACACCATACATCTGAGGTAGAGATTACTTATCCATACTCTCACTTCAGTTCTGATTTAAGGATTACTTAGTGGATTTTCATTGTCACCTTTCATTTCATTAGCAATCAAGCACATGAAAATAACAGATCTAAGTAACCATAGTTATTTTTTACAGTTTTAAGATTATACCTGTACATGTTCTAGATTTTTGTAATCCTGTCTTGGAATTGCGTGTGGCTTATTAATGTAGATTACGCGCATGACTGGTCCTGCCCAACATGGACCAATTTTAGTTGAAGTTTTCATGGGTTTGTTTCTTTTCGTTTACTTCAGAGTGGAGATGAAAATGTGAGCAAATCTGCCCCAAGGAAACGGGGACGACCAGCAGGTAGAACCAGTACACCCAGAGGAAGGTAAGAAAGCCCTCGTTAACAGTAATTCTGATTCATGGCATTTTCTGACATCGCACAGACGCTGTGAGGATTTCCTTTGAAAACAGAATTCTTTAGATCCTGCAGCTGAGGGAGTTGTCAGTTGTTAGCCTCTTGGCATGGTGTATGCAGTACAGTTTTTTTTTCACTGATTTTCTTTTATTTTCAGAGGAAGAGGAAAATCAGATGTACCAACAAATATGGCAGATCCTTCACGGAACCCAAGGATTGTGTAAGTATTATAGAGCTTGGTGTTTCTCATTGTGTACCAATATTTATGCTAAAGTAGCTTGGTGTGCAGGTACACACTCAGATATTTTGCAGATCATTCAGACTTTCATCCCAGCACTCTGGAGGAGTGAAGGAGGGAGAACAGGCAGTGAAGAAGCTTTGAAGTAATTTGGAGAGTCTGACTGGCAAGTGAGGGGTGGTCACTGAGCCTGAATTCAATCAAATTGAAAACTTTAATTAAACTGGACTTTGCTTACTTTCACTGTAACTCAAAGAGGTTGCAGTAAGTGATTCTATAGGTCACATAATCATGCTGCTATCAGCTCCAGATTTTGTTACTATTATTTAACTGCTTCCTTGATCTCTTTCCAGTGGTATGTTTATTAAAATGATAGCCTGCTAGTTTGTTTTATTAAATCTACAATGGATCAGTATTGGAAGAATGACATGACAAGGGGATGACAAACCTGAAATGAATTCAAGGGGAGGCACTGCTCTTTCCTATATTTGAAATACAGATAAAATGTAATATCACAAATATCACAAGTATATTAGAATTCCTATGCAAAATTGCCCAGCAAAGGCACAAAGGGTGATGGTCTTTAAAAAATATCTGTCATTCGTCATGGCACCATAGTTTGACATCAGATTTCAGCCGTGTCTCTTTGAAATTTGTGTGCGGGATTTTATATGAATGAATAAGTAAGCAAAAAGAAGAAAAATGCTGAGATCAACATAAGTTTTTTTCGTTATAGCCTGTTACACTTCTTAATGTTGCAGACCTGCCTTACAGGTCAAATAAGCAAAGGAACTTCCACTTATCTTTGGATTGTCAACAATGAGTGGGCCTATGTCAGAATTCTACGATTGTTGTAGTTACTGTTGCTTGTGTTTTTTTGTTGTCCAAAGCATATTTGGATTTATGCGACCTCCTTTGAATTATTTTGTTCATATTTATAGTCATTTCTTTGAAATGATATTTATGTCACTCCTTTGAGCTAATGTTCCTATGAATGTCTCATGGTAGAAGTAGTATCCATTTGGCAAATATACTACAGTAATCAGCCAACTGGGCTTTCACAAGGAAAGATGCCAAGAAGACACAAAATTCCTCCCTATTTAGAAATGCATCAGAGACATCAGTTGATAATGATCAGCTTAGAATGTACATGAGCTATAATACTATTACATGTGTACTGACATATTATCTCTTGTGTTTCTTTATGATTCAACTATAGCCTGAAAAATATTGCATCAGTCAGTCAGGATGATCTACAGGCGTCCTCAGAGGCCCAAATAAGAGTCAATATGGAAAGTCCAAGGGGTCGTGGAAGAGGTCGAGGGGGAAGGGGAAGGACACCTAGAGGTGGAGCAAAAGCAGCAGCAAAACCGAAGAAAAAACCCTCAAAGCCTGTCACAGATGATGATGATGATGATGATGAGGAAGAGGATCTAGAAGATGATGATGATGACTATGAGGAAGACTTGGATGATGAGGACGCAGATGAAGATTTTGTCCCCAAGAAGAAAAAGGCAGGAGGTCGCCAGGCCAGGCAAGCAGTCACACGGGGCAGGAAACCAAAGAGAGGTGGCAAGATAAGACGTAGCTCTGAGAATGATGAAGATGAGGATGAAGATGAGAATGAGGAAGATGAAGAAGGGGCAGGGGCAGGAAGTGCCACTGGGGACAGCAGTGCAGACACCAACCCAAATGCAGTTAAGGTTAGTATTATGTACCCTCAAGTTAGGGCGGTGCAAATCCTTGACTCCTCCAACCGTTATTGGCTTCATGTACAACAAAAACAGTAGTATCAGTATGTATATGAAAAAGGATAATACATAGAGAGTGTCAATATTCTGGGATTTCATGTTTTGGGGCCATTTAAAAAGAAGTGGAAATACATATGAAAGTACTCACAGGTGCCTGGAAGGATTAAATATACAAGAGACATTCATTTGACTCACTGTTGTACACATGCTTTAGCGCAGATTCAGTTTTAAAAATGAGTTACTATCCAGGTAGAGGGTGTCTTTGTCCTCTTCTCTGACTCTGTTGAAAATTTGCATAAGACTTAACTTGAGCAGATCTTTTAAAGAAGCTATCCTGAGTGTAAGACATTCATTACAAAGGTATGGCCCAAGGACACAGTACCTGAGACTACTTTATTGTTAGACTAGTTTGTATTTCATTCAGACATATATCTTGGCATGTACTAAGAAATGCCACAAAAATAAATCCATACCGGCACCAGAAATTGTATAATTCCTTGAGACAAACACTGCATGGTAAATTTCATGTCTGCAACAGCATATGAATTTTGTCCTTCTACACATTCATGCATTGCATTTTTACTTTGCCTAAGCACAATTTTTGGGTTTTTGAATAGCTACCAATTGGTGTATGCAGAATATTGTCCACATCTTGAAAGCTAAGGCTTTCCTCAATTAATGAACCTATAGCAAATATTTGTTCAAGCAGTTAATGTGATGTACCGAATGTATTCTGATTTGCAGACTGGCCAGTACCTTATTGAAAAAAATGACATGAAACGACAGGAAAATTACCCTATCTGGCGCATGGAGGGACCCAACATGCTCCGCAAATTTGAGATGACGGTTGTTGATGGGAAAGTACGGCACAAGTCGCTTTATGCGGTAGGTTTAATAATTTCTTGAGCATTGTTTGTCAAGATTAGAGGAATGTAAGAATTTATGTTCAGAAGTAATAATCTAAGAGTTAAAAACATTATTTTTGGCTACCATTGAAAGGATGTCCCTGTATATCATACTTTACCTGCTTAATCACAACTCTGTGGAGGGCACAGAAATAATTCAGATCAGAGGAAATTGCCCTTATTCAGTATTCAGTGACATCCTGATAGCCAATAATATATGTTTCTTTAATTGAAGAATAGTATGATTAAGTAGATTATGGAAAAGCAGGACTAGCTGTATGATAATTGTGACTGCAGTGCGTACTGCTAGGTACTTTATCTCCCAGATATTATTCAGATAACTATTTTCTTGTCCAGACTGCACATTCTTCATGTGTTACTTGAAAATGGTGTAGTTATAAATTAACTTTTTAATGAGAAAACTACATTAAAGACAAAAATCTTGTGCTTGCCTGATATATGAAGGAAAGATGTCATCGGTGTATGGATTTCACAGTTTTGTCTAAATGTTTCTAATCATTGTATATGAGTCAGTGCCAAAAAGCAGTAGCATAAAATGGGACAAAGGAGCTGAAAAGTGGACAACACATGCGAAAGAAAAAAAGAGACATTCTTTGACACATTAGCCATTTTTATTTCAGGTTCCATACATTTTATAGCTGCAACTCTTCTCAATTCAGTGAAAGAGGTTGATTTTCATAAGAAAGTACAAAGTGTCGGACATCACTGTGATGACAGAAAAGTGTTAATAAAGCGACTGATAGTGAAGAAATATGAAATGTACCTGTAATATCAGTATAAAAATCATAAAAGTAAGCCAAATAAATCACTAGTGCACTTAATAATATACAGTTTATTTAAAAATTGGTTTGGTTTTGTAGTCACAGTGATGTCCGACAGAAAATAAAAAAATCACCGATACAAAAAAAANATCATTATCATCAAAAAAAAAAAAAAAAAAAAGTAGGGTGAGGGGGGCTTGGGGCACAGCACTGTGCACGTATACTGGCATTTGGCCCATCGCATTTTTTATTTGATAAGAGTGTGACGACAGAGGTGATGTCCCGACAACCTATTTTGAAAATGACCCGTTCTTACTTGATGAGCCCACAGACAAGCTCTTTCTTGCTTTACAATCATCCTCATTCATTACTCTAAAATACAGTTACCAAATCCAAATATAAATTCAATATGTATGCCTGCTTTGTTCATTTTTTTTTTAGATCTGATTCTACATGTCCTTTTAAAATATGTAATTAATCAATCAAATCAGAATGTTTTCAAATTTAAAAAAAAACAACATGTGGAACAATAATAATCATCTTGTTCATGCTGTTTATTGCATCAGTTTGGAACAACCATAGACAAAGAAATCATATACCAGACAAAAAGTAACTGAGATAATAGGATTACAAAATGGTGTTTTGAAAAAAGAGAGCTTTCTGGCACTGACCCATCTCTATATGAATCTCTTTCATAGATTTATACAAGGATATACAATTTCTGCTATTTTCTGCTTTTTCTGCTATCTTGTCGGGTGTTTGCTGTCAATAGTTATACAGTGTTTAAGAAGTGTTGCACTTCATGCTGCTGACATATCTCCCATCCAGTCCAGATTCCATTATTTCCATATTGTGGCATGTAACATACCTGTTTATAACAATGTATTGTTATGGTTTGCAATAATGTTTTTATTTCATTTCAGTACTCATCGTGGGCACAGTCTATGCTGGACTTATATGAGAGAATCCAGGTCAAGCAGATCTCCTCATCTGATGGGGAAACAGTGGTGGAAATCAAGGAGGAGTTTTTGCCGAAACCTCCTGACCTGGCTTGGTAAATATGTAGGGTGCATGAATGCAGGAACGTTTCAATCTTATCCCCTGAAATTGAGTCAGCTACTAAAGTTATAGTTAACTGTTTTGATGAGTCCCTTCTTAAGTTGGCCATTTGATTAGCTCAGTCAGTTTGTTTCAGTCTTGTCCAGAACACGATAAAAGCAACCCCCCAAAAATGCAGTGTAACATTCTTGACTCAAGTGGATTTCCTGTATTCAACACTTCATAAAGATCTGCTGCCCTAATGTGTTTCTACAACCTAGCTAGCAGCAAGACTTCTTTTGTTAACAAATAACTCATTCTCATTCTATCGCTGTTCAGACATGAAGCCTGCTAAAGGCTTCACCCTATTGTAAGGATTGACGACCAAAATGCAAGTTTGCTGTAGGTCTCATTCTGCTAAGAACGATTCACTTAATACCAAAATATGAATTTTTGAGAATTGTATTTAATGTCATATTTCATAAACATATTCTCACTTCTGAAGAAGTGTGTAGTGTTTGTGGGACACTGATTATTTGATTGCCAACAGCCTCCTCTTTGTTTTTCCATGTAGAACTGCTCAGTAACTATTTCATTGGTTTCTTTCCCACTCCTGATTATGCAGACAGATTTTGAAATTGATCATTTTGTGATTTCAGCCTTGAAAGCAAATTTGCTGGAGATAGTCTTCTTACTCCATACCACATATATGTTCAGGCCATGTTCCAACAGGCGTCAGATTCAGGTTTTTTGAAGAGGATCAGGAATGAAAATGGTAAGATAGGGCACATACTGTGGCTTGCCAGAAATTCTCACCCTCCTTGAAATTCTGTGGCAGCAAAAGTCATTAAATTCTCTTTCACAGAACAGGTCTGTGATTTTTATGTGATATGAATAAATTCCTTCAAAGATTAATGAATGACATACAGAGTTTTAGATGTCAGAATCCATCAATATCTCTGGTACAAAACGGACTTGACCTAGATATTCATGTTGTGTCATCCTTAAGTTTTTTGTTATAGGCAGCCAGAAATTTTGTTCATAAACACTAGATTAACATACAGTGCACTCGCATGATGATTGAAAGTTTTGATAGCCTGCTGTACTGAAATTTAAATGGAACTTTCTTCATTTAGTAAGTTGTCACACAAGCTCGTTTTGAGGACAAGAAGTCGGAATGCTTGTTCTGGAGAACACTATAAAAAATATTTGCATGCAAACTTTAGATTAACTTGTGGCTCAGATGTGATGTGGAAATGGCTATAAGCTATATCAGATTTTAACACCATTTGGGTTGAAATTTTAGGTAACAGCAAGAGAGTCATTGACATGTTGAGAACCCCTCACACCCCTGTGTAATGTTTTATATCATACAGATGCACGTTATTTGGATGCCATCCACCAGATTGACAGTGTTATAAGGGAGAAAATTACTGAAATTGAATCACAAGTCAGCATGAAGGAGGAGTTTAAGGTAAATCATATAAGCCTGCTTGTCTCATTGGTTTTATATTATATTTAGCATATGAAATTGGATTTTATTAATATGATCAGACTGTAAAGATATTTAGTGTTTAGTCCCATAATTCAGTATTGGTCAGGGAGGAATGTTTTGGCGGTCATAATTTCCATGGCTTCTTTGGTAAATGTGAAAAACTTTTAATGAAATTATTTTGAAGTTAGACTATTATGCTTGTCATATTCATAGAGCTGCAAGTCTCACATCTTGTGCTTAATATTTACATCCAAATCTTTTATGTGTACTTACCATTGCCATATGGTGGAAGCTTTTTTTTTTGCCATTTCTCATGAAAATTCTGAATGGGTTTTTTTGCGGATCTAATTTTTGCCAGCCCCATATGGCAGTTCGCTCATGTATTGCTCTATGCTCTGATGGCTAGAAGTAGTAGTGAGTAATGTCACTCTCTTCTGCCTGAGTTTGTGAAATAGTGTGAATGTGAGTTGATTCCACAGAATCTTCTGATATTCTCTATTCAACCTGTTATTCAACTTTGACTCATATCTGGAAGCTTTAAAAATTTCTCTTTTAGTAGTTTTAGCCTCTTAGGTGTCACTCAGTAGCTCAAGCTCACAGGTACAAGCTGTTCACAATTGTAAAGAAAAAGGCAGTTCACTTCACAATTCAATAAGTTGATGTCTTTGGTAAGATTATCACCGGCAAGCAGTCATTCTCTGGTGTAAGATCTACATAATGTAATATGTTTATTTCTTATGTAGACCAGAGTCAAAAACTGCCCTAATATGAAGAGTATTAGACGACAAAACTGGTCTCAGACAGATCAAGCAACCACCAATAAGACAACGGAGAAAGGTGTCCGCTCTGTTCTCATGTTTGGTTACGGCTACGACCCATTCCTTATGGAGGAGGACAGGTCTCGGGGGGTTGAGGTGGCACAGGTGAGTTTATGGCAGTGCTGTATAAAGTGCAAGAGTATGACAGAGAACATAAGACATGGCATTGTCTTCATGATGTTTGATCGTAACACTAAATGAGCCCATAAATATGAAATTGTGAAGACTGATAGAAGAGAAGAGGCATAGAATTTAATGTGCGATGGAGTCTGCTGAATGTGAATTTAATGGGAAAGAGATAATTACTGATTTTTAGAAGAGAGCTTCACAATAACTATTTACTGATGGCAAGGAAGCAACAAATGGGAACCAATAGGAATGTCTTCATTTAGTTTTCAGTTTAAGTGAGGTAGGTTCTTTTATGCATAGAAGATCAGAAATTATTTGATTCAGAATGGTTTCTTATGCTCAGATTATTATAGCAAAAAGAAAATCTAATGAGAGACAGGGGTTACTAACTGTAGGATTGGTTGTTCCCATTTCAGGAGGTTGTCATTGGCAGCACCATGGAGCAGTATCTGGCTTCATATCATGGACTAACCCATTTCAAGTATACTCTTCTGCGGAGATGTCAAGATAAAGTAAGATTTCCATTTCATGATAGAAGACATGACCCCTCTCATTATAGTGCAGTACGGTGGTGTGCATTGCCAATATTTTCTAAATCACTGCCTGTTGCATGTAAAATCATGCCCCAAAGTTCTAAACAATGCATTTATTCTGTTGTGGATGATTTTAGGAAAACTATTTCAGAATTCAGGTGTTACTTCATCACCATATCTCACACATGTATCTAAGACATATTAATGCATATCATAGTCTGTCCCCGCGGAATTTTGCAAGAAAAAAAATCATAATTTTGCAACCAAAAAGGTAAATTTTGCAACCCCAAAAAGGCAAATTGTGCAAAAATTTTGCATTTGTTTTTTTTCCCTCCCCACAGCTACCTATTATTAAAAATTCAATTGTAAACTTTACTTTAAGAACGTAAGACCTCACATGCACACGACAACATCCTTCAAAACTCGATTAAACAAATCCATTATTTCCTTTAATCAAAAAAATTATTTCCATTGAAGTTGTTGAAATAAAAAAAAAATCAAGCACCCAAGGGTGTCTTCACTAAGGCTTCTCTTCCTCTGTGAAAGAACCAGATTGTAGAGGGAGAAGCTCCTCTCTATGTCGGCCGAAGTGACTGTTGCGAGCATATAGTGAACCTCGACAACAAGCTAGGATTCAACAAGACCTCGAATTCAACGAGGGAAATGAAAATCCCCGTTTTTTCCCCCTTCTTTGTAATACAGTAGTAAATGTACCTCTAATCCAACGAATACAAAATTCTAGCAACCTCCTCGGCTCTAATGAGGTCATCGTCCTGAAGTTAGGCTGTCGTACACCCTTTTCACTCACAATAAAACCGTCGGCAGCGAGCAACTTCTGGAGGTTTACATAACAACTGCTTCCAACATGCTACAACTTACAAGACTAAGTCAACATGAAAGGTTACCGGTAATACAGTAGCTGCGCGTGTGAAGGAGCGGAGTAGAGAGGGAGGGGATGGAGGAAAGAGATAGGACCATCTGAGCGATCAGCGGAAGGGAGTTTGAAGTCTCTTCAATGCAAGGGCGAGGGGAAAGAAGGGGAATGGACAATGGAACGATGGAATAGTAATAGACTAATAATTGCTATGTATCATCTCGCCAGCTAGGTAGTAATCGTGAATATCCAGGTACCCTGACTTTTGAATATGACGATTACTATTACCCGAGATTTCTTCATGGACTGGGTTTGGCACAGGCCTAGTTTATATATAACAATTGCTAACAACAGTCTACCACCAGACAGTCAACATGAAAGGTTACCATAATAGTTGTGTGTGCGAAGGAGCTGAGTAGGGAGGGAGGGGCTGGAGGAAAGAGGCGATCAGCGGAAGGGAGCGGAAGAGTAATTAAAGCCTTTAAAGTCTCTGCAATGCAAGGGCGAGGGGAAGGGAGGGGAATGGACAATGGAACGATGGAATAATATGCTCTGCTGATGATTGGCCAAGCCTTTTGTTCGGAGCAATCATTGCGCTAGGTGAAATTTTAATCCAACTCAGAGACAGTGATTGAAACATTCGTTTCTCAACATTTACACTGCTTTGTCTACAATATCTATAATCCAAATGTTTGAATTCTTCAAGCCTAGATTAGAGTGTTACTGATGTAGTCAATTAAGAAAAAAATGTTTGTCCTTCAAAACAAAACGATGTTGTCATGCCGATGGTGTCTGGAGTCAAGGGAAGCAAGCAGTGATATTTTTGAAGTGTAAAGTCCCCTTATAGCTAAAGGTTCTCACTAGAGACCAGTTTTCACATGACTTGCAGAGAGGCTTCAAAGAGGACTGAAGGTTGGTCCTGGTGACTTTGTTAGATCCGAGGTTCACTGTATTGGATATTTCCTTGAGTCTCTCTTCTTTACGACTCACTCCTCCGACACAGTGATGGATAGGATAATATCAGGACTTTCGTTTTCTTTAGACTAATCTGCTTATAATTTTGTGAACACTGATTCAACATGAATGAGGGCCGAGCAACTTCGGTGGTTTTGCTTACTGGTTACTGACTGGAGTTACCTATTATGTTTTGGATGTGCCTACATGAATGAGTACCGAGCAACTTCGGTAGTTTTGCTTACTGGTTACTGAATGGAGTTACCTATTATGTTCTGGATGTGCTTTAGGGTTTTAATATCTTGCTTTTTGGTAGACACACCTCATACCTTGGGAGTCCCTGGAAATTAATGAATTATTGTGAACAAGGAGTGCACTGCATTGAAAAGTTAATTCCCAAATCATCTTGTTTCTTGCTTGAAGTAGTTGAAGCTGTGTTTTTTTTGAGACATGTTTGCTTCCACAATGATGACATTTTCACAAATATAGTCCCCAAAATATGGCTCCTTTACCTTGGAGGTGAGTATTGAACTAGCAGTTGAATAAGTTTTATCTCCAAGTTTTCATGTTCCTGGAAGCATGCTTGTAGTGATTACACTCATGGGCCTAATGTCATATGTACATTTTGTTTTCTGTGATCATATAGTATGTGGCATAATGAAATGATTTACAACCTTTAATGCAATGTCATTATGAATGATTTATATTTAATGGACAGATGGGTTTATTGTTATTTCAGGTCACCTTGGTGAATGACCTCAGCCCAGGAATCCAACCTGCCGGTGTTCTTGAGAGGTGCTTAAATGACAAAGTTTGGATATTACAGGTAGGTCAACAACATATTCATGAATCCGAGATATCAGAGCTAATCCCAAATTGCAGCCGTTCTGTTGATCACATAGTGACAAAATTGTTCTTTTATCTAGCATACCTCAGTAGCAGACATGTACAAAAGAACTTGGTTATAACGGTGTTGTTATTATCCACAGACCGCAGTATTAGCCTTAAGGGTGGTGTTTCATCTGTTGCAGAAAATATAATACATTTGTTTCACAATGGTGAAGTGTTAAGTTTGTCATGGTATGTACACAAAGCTTCAGTAGTCGTCATCAAAGGGTGCAGAAAGGGTACGAAGAGAGAGATCCAATCTTGTAAGCAGAAACTGAAATTAGAGTTGTAATGGGCAGTGAAGAAGAATGGCACTTTTCAGGAAATGTGGGTATCTGTTCCATTTGCTTAATTTTACCACTTAAGCAGCGAAAGACTTTTTTTATTTGTTGGTGACATTTTCATCTGTAACATCATCACATGACAATTCTGATGAAAGAATATGCGGGAAAAACCATATAGGTCACTAGTTAAGCAAAACCTGTTTAGATCATGTCATGCATTTTTTTTTTCTTTTCTTATCTAGGTTTTAATGAGTCAGTGGTCTGTTTTGCTGATCACCTCTAATAATGGTGTAAATGTTAAGGGTCATTCTCATATTATGAGTATTGTATATTTTTTTTTTTTTTATAATCTCCAGACCTTTGAAGATCTGAAGAACTTGCTATCAGTGGAAAGCCATTCATCATAGGTCTCTTGCAATCAGCCAGTGTTGGATATCCCCAGAAGACTGGATTTTCATGTGGCTAAGCAGCACACTCCATTATCTGAATGACAGAGAAAGTAGTGTTGATGGGGCTCACTTTTGTTGACAGGATTGAATGTACAAAAAGTCACAAAAGTGTTTCCACATCCATGAAGACTAGTACATGCACAGATTTGTCTAGTTTTGAACACAAATAAAACAAATTTAGAGCAGAGCAAGCCAGGTGAAGTCAGCAAGAGCTACTTCTGCTGATTTAATGTTGTAAGAGACACAACATGAGCATAACTGGTGCAACATTCCAAGTTTGATATTTAGGACTCAAAGATTTGGATTCTACTGCAGAAATCCACAGTAAATCTGGCACTTCAAAGAGCCTTAATCGGTGACAGAACTAAACTACTGTATTTTTGTGTGTCATGAAGAGGGCATTTCATTTGTTCAAGAATGATAAAGGGAGGTACATGTATTTCAAGTGAGAAGCGAAAAAGAGGAATGCGAGTAAATTTTTGGCTTATGATTTCTAACAATTTTAAATATGTAAATTCTTTCAGCCTCAATTTACACAGTTTATGTTGAGTTTTCCTAATTTTTGTCTTTCAGATCTGTCAGCTATCCTGAAATTTCCTTCGGTATTCATTTGTTAAAATATGACAGAAAGTCTTAGTCTTGTGCTTCCCTGCACTGAAAAAAAAAAAGTTGTTAATGTGTAGAGAGCCCTGTGACCAAACAGGGCTTTGGTAATGAATTCAAGATCGGAAAGTTCCAAGTTACATGTCCACTATGGTCATGTAGAAAAGCGCCATGGGAAATCACTACATTCATTTTTCTCAATCCATCTGTCCATAAAAAGGGTATCTGGCTGTCACCAATGAAAGATATTGTCAGTGTTAGTGATCAGTGTCTGTAAAATAGCTGTAACAATATATGTTCTATAGGGAGTTCAGAGAATTATTATATCCTGGTGTGGCCTGTTGGGATAATAATGTGATGCCACATGATCAGGCAGTGCTTGGATATGAGATTTACAAATTTCATATTACTATTATTACACATGCAGACGTTAGCCTACAGTCAGCTTTTATTAGTATGGTGCAGCACAGCTTCATCTTTAAAATGTGGTGTACATCTTCTTTTCAGGTTTATGAGATTGAGAGGCCTTTTTTTTTTGATGTGCTTCACAAATTTGAGCTCATAGGTTTGATGCCTGGGTTATTTGGCAGGTCTGGTTTTTACTTCTGTGTGCATGTACATACACAAACTTCAGACAACATGGGGAAAATGATATATACATAATTTGCTAGTGCGTTGTGGCACATCAAAGAATTTAAAAAATGTATGTATTCTTTACATATTTCATTTTTTAATCATGCTCCCTTCATTTCCCTTATAACCTGAGTAAAGTCATTCTTTACTAATAAAGGAAAAATACATTACCTAAACATGTCATGGGTTTTCTCAGGTCTGTGAATGGTGTTTCAGTCACTGTTGTTGAGACACTCTTATGTGCAAAATTTAATTATTTAATTGGCAGTTGAAATTAGTCATGTAATTGAAGGTTTTACCCATATCTTTTTCTTTTTTTTTAAAAATCTGTTTGTACATGAGCCTTACTGTACTAATCAAAACATACATTCAACAACAAACATAGTTTTTCAAGTTGTTTTGACACCAAGTCGATAGAGGATCCAGCAACAGACATGAATCACAATTTGAAATCCATACAGCATAGCACAAAACAAAAGAGTTTGCATTAATAGCAGCACCTCGATGCCTGTTTATTTTTATCATTTTTTTTCTTTTTTAAACTTTGCTTGTATTTGCTACAACACCTTAAATTAAAAATCTCAACACATTCATAAAAGATCATGTAAAAACTGGGTTCTGAGAGATAAATCTACATGTAGTCAAATGTGTAAAAGATTCATTCCAAATAAACGCAAGACGCAATGAATTCATCTGTCGCTGGGGCACATTCGCAGCTACACATGGAGAAAGTCTGGCATACATGCAAACCTACATTCAATACAGAATAAAGCTCTATGGCCTGTACAGTAGCACTGAATGCAGAAAAGGGGAAGAAGAGTTGTTGAGGGGGGATAGGGGACACCATGATCAACAAGGGTAGATGTGGTTTCTTGATTAAAATATTTTCAAAATGGGACTTTTCTGCGCTGAAAAGAGGAGATAATCTCAATTCAATACTATCCACATCTTTGTGCTTTTTCTTGAGTCTCATTTTACAGCACCGAGAAATAGAAAATTTATGTCGGCAACTTTGTTCTGCGGACTCTTTCATATCCACCCAAGACAATCAAAACCTTGCAGCGTGCATCATGAGCTAGATACAAGGATTTGCAGAGATGGTTAACATGCACAAATGTGATCGACAACCAGACATAACCATCACAGCAGCAGCCCAATTTATGAGGCAGATAATGTATCACTTTAGGCACCACACAAATTAAGTGCTTGACATGCCAGGCATTCATCACTTGAGTCCAATGCTCCAGAAGTTTCAGGTCTTGTGTAAAAAAAAGTTATTGGGACAGTTGTGTCAAATTTCCTACTAAATTTCAGCAGGTCTGGTACAAAATATGTGAAACTGAGATACAACATAAATTCTTGCTACTATCTGGAATATTTACTGGCAGAGCTTTGACCCCTCTTCCCTTCTCCAATTCAATAAGCTCACTAAAATACGTAACTGGGAGTATGGTGTAAAGTGCATGTAAATTTTGTGATAAATGATAGAATGGGTGCTACTACAAATATTGGGGAAATTAAAATACAACAAGCTACATGCATACAGGGATATGGCTCCCATTCAAACTGAAATAATGGACAAATTTACATCTTTCTTCATTTATAAATTACATTCTGTTGGGTGAATAATAGAGCTAAAGCCTATAAGTAAATGACATTTTGCTAGAGAAAGACCTATGATCATGTTTAAAGCTCAAAGAGCAATAAAAGTAACCTGAAATGTATGAGGACTGCTCAGACAATAATAGTTGGCATGTTACTATAAGGCTAGAGACATACAGCTAATAGTAGAAGGATTCACTATTTCATTGCTCCAGTCGCAAAGTGCTGAATCGTCAAGGTTTTATAGAGCACAACTAAGCAAACAATGACTTATTTAACCCCTTCGCTATGTCATGTTTTTTTAAGGGCTAACGTCACCAAATTACCATAAGCTCTGTTGCCTGTATGATGGGATAGTGCTTTATATAGAAAATAGAATTAATGGGTACATCAGTTGTGACATGACTGCTACTAATGAAATGCACTGGCATGTCTTACAACTGCCTGAAGCAAAGGGTAAGGACATACATGTATGACAAACATAATGAAGGGGTTAACAAGCTTCACATTGAGTAACTGCTACATGACACTGACATTATACCTAAGTATTTTTGGTGAGACAAAAGCTTTCAGTATATTGTAAATTGTAATTTATCCAAATATGGATATCTGAAGATAGTCGCAATGCGTTGTAAATGAGTGCATCTTCTAAAACTCATTAAGCATACTGTTACTGCAACATGAATTAGTAATGTCTTGAGTCTTCTTGGCTGATCATTCAAAATAAACTAAAAATCTCAGTTTTCTCACGAGTAATGAGATCATAAAATAAAGTAGGACCTCAATGTTAAGTACCCTGTTACTAATCTACCTCTTCACTATGTAAATGTTCCTAATGCACCAAATTTTCTCTTCTTTATCTTTGTAACGAAACTTTGATAATATAACCTCACTATAATACCTCGTATATAAACTCTAACAATTCAGTCAGCATTTTGCTTAAAAAATCTATCTTGGTATAGCATATAAACAGACTCAAGATAGCATGTGATAAAAAAATCATGGCTGAGCACCACTCGCATATGCTGATGTCCAATTTTGCACTGAGCTCGATGGGATTGGTAACAACAGGAGAGAATGATGACACTGGACAGCGAACTCACTTATATCTTGAGAATCTCAATGAGATGCAATGAAGGTGGTCACATCAATTGTCATGACTGCAGATCAGGTGCATTTGTAAGCGGCAGCTTAAAGCATATTAACGTGAGATTTCTGGACAGACAGAGGTACCTTAAATGAGCATTCCCCAACTATGTTTGCCTTTTAGCATACAAATAACCCTAAAATTGGTTCCATTCTTTGCACTTACTGATTAAAAATGTTGAGCCTTGTTACTATGTACACTTGATTACTAAGTATAAATCGCACATGCATCACCTATATCTAATATTTAGGTTCTACAGTAATTATGTATTTGTGAAAAGCAACTGCCCCTACATTATTTCTCCTTAATTTCAACACTTTTCAAAGAACACTTACTGAGTTTTGGAGAAACATTCAAATGTGATATGATGATGCCATTACATCACACTTATCTTGCCTGATGTCAGGAAAAAAGCAGGCTGTTGAAGGCCTGTGCATCAAAGAGCGCATCCTTAAAAAATGAGCTATGTCACTGTATGTCTCCAAATCTGGTGTGTAAGAAGATGTGATCTCTTAATTGCATTCAAATGGATCTAAAATGATGTCAAAAGATGGCCACCCAAACTCATAATTTACTTGCTCATCCTCTAAATATCAGCAGGGCAGCACTACTGAACAACTAATACATTGTGCTCCTCACTGCATTACACTTATAAAAATATCATTGCAATTTACATCACAACAATCTATTATACCTCTTAAACCAATAATATTCTTGATAGTCCTGTGTCAAATGAAGATCAGAAAGATGAGCTGCTATTGAGATACCATTAATTTCCCCTGAAAGTGAATATTTAGAAGAAGTGATTTTTAATACAAATCCACAAAGAAACTACTTTTCTCCACATTGCTTGCATGCCCAAATCCCAGATAAGTATTTGGGACAGGAGATTCATCTTGATAAAAATCACAAATAAAAACTATTTTTTAAGTACTTAGGCAGGCATCACACTAGTCATTCATCATTCAAAGTGTTGTCGCACAGATCATTCATTGTCTATCATTGAAGTTTTAGCCTATATCTTCTATTGTTCATCATTCAAAGAGTGGTCTCCTGGGTCATACATCATTCATTGTTGAAGTTTTAAGGTTTGTCGTTCAAAGGCTGGTGTCTATCATTCAACTTCACTCAACTCAGCACACGTATGCATCTGTCATCATTAGACATCTCTTTGTTATAATATGAATTTTTTTCACAAGAATTTCTCTCCCAAACTTTCATGTACTCACAAAAGTTTTTAAATTCAAAGTATGGTCTGGAGAAATACATGAAAATTTACTTAAGTAAAGATCATGGGGGACTTCTTTTTAATTTGAGAGATTAATGTGGGTCTTTTTTTACCTTTCAAAGAACACACACAGAAAGGATGCCATTCCTGTTATCTGGATGTATCAAAGGGATGCATTACAGAACATAAAATTAAATTCTGGGAAGAGAGTACAGAATCTCATTTGTGATTTCAGCAGGTAACACCACAATCCCCCTCCTCCCATGTTTTCCCGTACAGCCTTGTTGGTAATAAAACAAACTATTTTCGGACTTTGAAGGTATTTAAGGTGTCCTAGCCATAAAAACTGCTGGTATGTACAACTATGGCAGTGAAAAATCCAATATTTTCCATTGTTGGAAGACAAAAGAAGAGTCATTCCCATGTCATGAATGATGACTGCCCAGTTTGTACAATGAGCAAGTAGTGTGACCTGCCTTGTTACTTGACATGATTCCACTTTTTCTTCATGGAATGATGAATGAAAGCTGATAATTGTCATAGTTGAATGACAATATGCCCAAGCATGAATGAGGAGGGTACACACTGGACCATGCATGAAGAATGAGTAATGTGATCTGTCCTGTTATGTGACATGAGGTCACATTTGAATAGTGAACTACCCATGTGATGCCTGCCTTAAATGTTCACCACGCTCAAATGAAAGTTTAAATAATTCAGTCATTGTATTTTTTCTTACATCACAGCATCTAACACAGTTACATGGGCAATTCATGTACAAGTATCAATCTATATCAAATTATATTTTTCCTGTAGTACTGTTGAAACTGTTCAAATCCACCAACACCATCCCACCAGCCATCAAATTTTCATCTCAGTAATAATTAACATATCTGAATAGGTCAGGGCCTACCACTACCAGGAACTATTTCACCTTGAATCTGCTAAAAGTGACCATTCAACAGTTTCATTCATTCTCAAAGGCTGCCTTAATTCTAATGCTGTTATAATTACATTTGAACTGTGATGTTCCATGACACATCAGGTTAGTCAAAAAAAAATCACATTATCCAGGTATAGTTTTCAGTTCAAGACAGTAAGTGATCTACAAATATGACTGTCTACAATTATTAAGAATAATATGAAAGTGTGGACCAGCCTTCTGCTGAGAACCCTTGAGTGGTAGGGGATTCTTCCACTGTGTAAACGTACTGTTTGGTTCTCTGCAAGTTATACTAACCCTGAGAGAAGGGAGCTGACAGCTAAATGAAAATTGGAGAAAGTGGGTGAATCCAGGTTTTTCCTCAACTAACTAGTGAATTCACAAATTCTGTCAAGATTAAGTTACATTATTTACAACCTTTCAACCATTATGACATTAGAAGTCTAGTATTTTTCCATAGCTGCTAAGTTCCATAGCTATATCTATGATATTAAAATTTCAGCCCCATGGACTGCTCAATAATGGTGTGGCATGGTGTGAAAATGCTAAAATAATTAAATAAGAGAATCTGAGACCTGTCTAGTTTAGAAAAGACTGCTCAATTCTCAAAGAGAATAGCGAACAAGGACAAATATAAACTATGCCATCATTCATCACTGCACACAACAGCTAAGTAGACTTCAATAGACAAGAACAGCCAATCTGAAGTAGGGAAAAAAAAATATTTTAACAATATGAGAAAACCAGTGAAGAAAAAAGGGCAGAATAAAGAGAGAAGCACAACCTTGGCAATGACTTGGATATCTCCTTACTATTGCACAGCCCCTATCTCTACACAACACCTCTCTCTACACAATGTAACAACTACTGGTTTGTTCATCCTTCAAACTCAGACTCACGGAAGTACATGTGTTTCAATCTCTCCAAATTGCACTCTTTTCATCCTTTACTCTCCCATCTCAGCACAGCCATCCTCTAACAAAATGACAAGGGTATAAGCTTTCCAGTGTCACATGGAATTCCTCCATTAACTAATAATGTGAAAACTATTCCAGCTGAAGGAAAACCTTGGCCTGGCTACATCAGTCACTTAATTAGAGGATGACTAAGTCTCTACATGTACATGTATATGGTTATGCAGATGGAAAAGACACTGGGTGGTAGCAAATTCACTGAATTTGAAAACCTGGATTTGATCAGTAGGCCGAGTGTGCTGAGGAATGAATGTAAAAAAGTCTAATGATATGTCTCTCATGAATAACAGCAGTGACTGTGTTGAATACTAATATGACTCAATGACATGAAGTCCAGACACAGCTCTCCTGGCACCAATTTGCTCATCACTGCAGAATACCATTATTTTCTGTTGTATGCTTTAAACTTTGACCCATTGAAACCCACACCATTTTGAAAACTTATCTCCCTGAACTTTTGAAATTTATCATGTCTGAAATTTTATAAGTTGTTTCTTTTTCAAAAACCTGGTCAAACAATTCCTTTTCTCTTAGCCGACTTTACCAAAGTGGTGCTGATCTGGATTCACATGATCCAGCAATTTACATTCACTGCAAGGCAGCCAAATGACAATGACTGCATGTATGGAGTCACTATTGCAAAAAACCATCCAAGTTACTGAGACAGAAATATTGTTTATGTGACTAATGCTGATCCCATGACCAAAATGTAGTAGTTGCTTTATACTGGTGCAAAAAAAACCCAAAACCCTCCAAAATCCACAAATTATAGGGGTGCTAAATCTGTCAGTCATAGAGCTTGGTGGGGTAAACTAGTGCAAACCTGCAGACTCTGCATCAATGAAATTCAGTCATCTATACCACACAGGTACACCAAGAAATCAATGGCAGTAAATCACGATATCATGGACATTTGTGAGACATGGAAGCTGTGCTACAATCTAGTGACAATTTTTTGTTGTTGTTGTAGTTTCTAAACTTGCCAATTCTAATTCTGAGGGTCAGTATGAACTATGATCACTGGAGGCATATGAACAAGTGACTTTCCTTGTCTACCAACATTACTGTTCACAGATGGTATCATTGAAGTTAATTATATTAAGCAGACTCATTGCATACTGCATGCCACAAAACATAATACTGACCAGAACATTCATAACTGGGAACCACTCACTCTGGCAAACCTTGAAATTCAGATACAAAATTTCACATATCCTTAATTTGGCTGTGGATTCCAGATGAAATTACTGCCAGAAAATTATGTTACTGTCACTTAATATGGGAATTAATAAAATGAGATGCACTCATTATTGTGTCTTTTTGCTGTATATAGCCTCGACATATCCATCCATAAATACCCTTTAAACTGAGTACTTTGAATCTAGACACTTATGATATCACAGCAGCAAATTCTGCATATGCTTGAAAAGTAGTGTCTGTGTTCATAGCAGTTCAATTTTTTTTGTTTTGTTCCCCTGCCATTTCAATAGTATAAATGAATCAACAATACAGATCTATGCTTGTATATTCATAGACTTTTAAAATTATTGACTACACAGGTTTTTAAAATTCAAGCAATTTCTTACTGACCTCTGTGGGCCTACTGCTGCAAATGTGTGTTATCTAAGTGCTATCTAAGTATTATCTTAAGTTATATGACTGCAAAAATATTTTTTAAAAATCAACACGTTTAATAGTAACATGATAGATTTGTGTCTGACATGTATGTCGCAGCACTTTATTTCTTGTAATGTGTCTTTAAATTTTTTTTCTGTAACATGCTACAACATCTGAGTCTTTTAAACGTGCAGCAAGAATATGTCACATTCTATTGTAACCAAAATTCATTACAGTTCTCTTTAAACCCTTGAAGTAACTGGACCTAAAAACATTTTTCTAAATTGTTTGGCCATCTTCTTCAAAGCTGGTAACTCTGAACTTAGCACTGAGCACTCATATCAACATGCATACTACCAAACTGTTGTCCTCTGCAGTAAAATTTTGCGAAAGTCAATACACTACTGGGAGATAAAAAGGGAGACCACTTCTGTTGCCCTTGTTTTCAAATACACACTGCTACTCTCACAAATCCATAAAGTGTCAAAACTTAACACTTGCATCCTATCAATCAGTGGCTATTATTTACATATATTATTCATATCTGATGTTGCTCAATACATAAATATTACTGCGTAATGGCTGAAAATGTGAACATGCCAAGAGTGGTAAGTGTATTGAGGGCAACACTGTCTAGAGGTGACAGCCATCCTTCATACTTACACAAACATACAGTAGAAACTTTCTCTAAGCATTAACTACATCCTGATCAAATATCAGACAGACAAGAATCACTCTATCTGAATGGATGATAAAACCACCCATGTAAGACAACCTATAAAGAGGACAATAACGTGCTTCTTTCATTCCATGACAATGATGATAATGACATGCTTGCTGTGTGCGTGCTTAATTCTACAGTCTTATGTGCTAGCTCTAAGTATAATTACACATATACAGTAGTAGGGGAAGAGGAGAAGGGCATAAGAGATAATTGATGTAACATTGGCTAGAAATAGGAAGATTCAGAACACTTGGCAAATGAGTAGAAACATACCTGGCACATAAGCCCTATGTCACTCCCATGTTCATGATAGTATTGGCAATAAAGACTTAGTATTCAGTATTATACATTGGATTATGAGCCCTATCACCTGCAGCTGAAATTGGTAATTTACAGTGCAACAGATCCCTCTGATGAAAAGTTTAATTTGATGCAAATTCTACATGAAGGTCACAGGTGGGCATGCATTTGAAAGATTTATAACTCCACAGACTGTAAACCAAGCTTTTATTAAGCATCTTCCACATAAGCCTGCTGTATGATGTTTAAAATAAAGAGAGGCATCTACTTCAACTCCAAAGATCCCCAAACAGGGCCCTCTGCCCTTATAAACAATGACTGAAGCTAAACAGTCGTAGAGAAACAAAGCTCATGCACCTCTGCTCCCCATTGTCTCCACTAAGATGATTTTTACAAGAAGTTCCCCTTCAGCTGTTCAAACCATAAATATTCCAGTAAAAATGCAAAGACACAAACACAAGGGCAAACTCTAAAAGAGTCACTTCAACAACATGCAAAACATACATACTTAAGGCTATGCTAGGGGCTTATTACACATCACAAAGCCCACTTGTAGGCTTACTAAACCATACACTCAAACAAATCATCCTAACCTACAAGCATGCCACCAAATCTGAAAATATTTATTTCCAGCCAAGCTAAGCAGGTGGTTTTTGTTTATCTCATGCTTGTGCTATGAGTTTTGAAGCCTTCTCAAAACCTGAGGCCTTGTGTTCATGACATAATGACTACATGTATATCTGTAGTGCCTCATCATCTGGTGCCATGGTTGCTGGTGTAAGAGATCATGGCTAAATATTTTTGACTGGCAGCCCTGGACATCAGTTCAACAGGTCTTCTTGTACCCAACCATTCTGCACAGCTGACCAGCCTATATTAATGGAGATGTCCTTTACATCAGTTTAATTATTGCGCACCCAACTTTGACAAGCTTTCACTGTTATTAATTAATTCACATTTCTGACATATGTCATCACCTTCATAAACAAAAAAAGATCATCATTTTTCATGGACACAAGGTTTCGATAAAGCAATCTTCCTATACAGAACCACTCAGGTTAGCCATCGGCTTTCCCAAAAGCCTGTCTAGGTGGCAAAGCTCTATTGCTATGGCATAGTTCATCACACCGATTAATAGACTGCCGAGAAAATTTTACAATTTTTCTTTTTTTTTTTTTTGAAGGCATTAAAACAAGTTGCTTGAGCTTGAGTCGGGAAACCATCTGTCAGGCATATTTGAATCAGTTTTATCATTTTGTTAATCAATTGGGTATTTTGTTAACCTGAACACGGGCATAGCATGATAACTGAAACTGGTCATCTTCATTATAGGATCTTGACAATCTTTTGTCATTTCTAAGAAACTTCATGACACTGACCTCTCTGTTCATGAAATCGTTTTGGGTTTTTCTACATACAAACCCTAATACACTATTGCAACAAATTAACATATCAAGCATCCACACATATGCTGGTTGCATTAGAAACTTTCTTCCTTGTTCGTAATCACAGCTGCAAACCCTCCTTCCCACATACTGTAATGACTAACCCATTACACAGCTGATTGGTTTACCCAACTCTAAAAGCAGAATATTTTCACAACTGATGTCATCAAGATTTGGACCAGCCTCAAGAGCCAATAAACATAGATAAAAGACACCTGCACATACTGCTAACTTCCATAAGCACAGAGCCACACCAGAAGAAAAGGATCTCTCTTTGGGCACAAAAGTGTAATGAAGAGAGTATGGTATTCACAGGTTGGTGGGGGAAACCTCCAAGCCCCACAAATACTGAAGCATTCGTGACTAGCTTTCGTTAAGTATTCCCAGGCATGAACACTGAGAAATGAAACCATGCATACATGCTGGTAATTATTTATACTGATTATCATCATGCAGATCTCTATATATCTATATTTCTTCACATTAGTCTTTTTAAATGATGATTTTTACATAGGATACTCCTACATTCAAGAAGCACACCAAGCAGGTCAGATTCATGGCACACTTTCTTGTCACGCTATCAAACTTTATAGTGGCAGATCAACAATGCTAGAATGCTGTAACATACAATGCCTAAAAAGCCTGGGCCTGATCACCTAATCTCTTCCAATCCACCCCATCTCATTCAACTCCTGAAAATGTTGATACAAAGCATAATGCCTTTCTTTTCTTTATTTTCATTCTACTCCAATACATTTGCAAGTGTACCTAAAACATTAGGTCTTAACCATTTATCTCAACTCCTACGAATCTCTACCACTTTACAAATGTACAAGAAGACCATGAAGAAAACTCCGGTGGTTCTGAGAAAACTGCTTTCAAATTTTGGTCAAATATCAAACTTAGTCTGCTAGTCACCACTGGGCATGAACAGAATAATATTAGTGAACCAAAGAGAATGATGCTGCTAACTTTTATTCAAGGAAATATATCTGTCTCCTGAGGAAAACTGCCATTTTCTAAGCTAACTTCAGCAACGATATCTACAACATGGTCACAAAAAGGCAGAACGTGAACCAGAGACACATTTGCTCTTCAGTCAATCCACAATGAACCTGCAAAACAACGGTTTCTAATGGTTATCACTGCTGCGATCTTCAAGTTACATTATTAGGGGTCCCATGTCTCAAAATACCTCCGAGTCGAAAATCCATTCCTAGTGATAATGACATTATGTCACTGAATAACAAACATACATACATCAGACACATGAGGTACTCTTTAGCCAGCAATCTCTCAAGGATATCCAGTGTATACTCCGCTCAAGCTCGAGGTATTCTGTTTTAAGCTCAACTCAGCGTTGAGGTATTCCACAATAACTGTGCATACATCTTGTCCATGGCCAAGGCACTACACAATAGGGATGTATCCAATTCATCCATGGTTGAGAAACTGCATAACATCTATGAAAACACTTAGCCCAGGTGGAAATCCTCTCCTCTTCCGTAACAACCATGTGTTATATTTCACCCATGGTTGGGGTAGTCAATAAATATACACTCCACCCACTGTCAGGGTATTTCCTAACAACTGGGCATATCCTGCACTCTTGGCTGAGTTACTCTGCAACAACAATCTGATTCTATGTATTCCACCCATGGTTGAGGTACACCTTAACATTATGCACACAGTCTACATGTAACTGTCGCACCCAACAGAACCACGCATGCACTACTGAGGCACTCAATATAACCATGCATGCACTGTGCCCAAGGTTGAAATACCCTACATCCACTACACATGCTGTCCACACATGGTCGAGGTATACCAGAACATCTATCAATATCATATCAACAAACTGAAACAAAAAAAGAAGAGTGATCACATTCAGTGACATTGCACTAGTTCACAAAATTTTACACAAGGGCAAACAACAAGGAGAGTGACTTGATTGCTTCCCTTCCCTTCCTGTCCCTTCCTCCAACAACTAACCATAACAAAAAAAGAAAACAGGCCAAAAAAAAAGTCAAACAGCTTTAAAAAATCACAATCATATTTTGCTGGTCAGATCTGTACACATGAACATTATGAGTTCACTCATTGAACAACCATGACAAATGTTTAACAATGAATGAGAGAGGGGAGCTACAACACACAGGAAGAAGAAAGTTGATTCCTAAAAGATCGTGACATCTGCATTATTTGTGGCATGAGAAATCATGACACTGATAATAGTACGGATGGAAATGAAGATGGTGTAAATGATGGTAAGGATGATGATGTGCGGGTTGATACCAATATTGGCAATGACGCTGATGCTGATTTCAGGATCTTCCTAAGAGGAGTCAGGGTGAGAACATCACAACAGTAAGTAAATGCAATGGTGAAGTTTTGCATACTACAACTGCCCACTGGTCATCTCAACAGCCTTATGGCTGAAACATATTTGTCAGCAGCAGTCTATCATGACCATGTGGCACCCTTGTGCTGCCAATTTTAGCAGTGACGTTCATTTGCACCTGGTTTCCTAACATCCGTCATCACCACGGTCGGACCTATCTGAGGGGCCATTACTGAGGTGGCTGTGCTGGAACTTGCTGGTGATGAAGATGTTGCAGCTGTTGCGGTCACGGTGGCTGTTGTTGCTGCTGCTGCCGCCACCGCTGATGAAGCTGTAGCTAAAGCTGTGTTGCGACGGCCATGCTGGGGGGATGACTGTACATAAGTGTCTGGAGGGCTGGGCACAGCACCAGCTGCAGTGGCCTCCCCTTCCTCCCCACTCTTCTCCTTGTTACGGAACTTCTTGCGCCAGGACGGAGCTCGACGGAATTTCCCACCCTCACCCTGGGGAATAAAAGAAAAATAAACACAACATCAGCATATCTTCTAGGCACTGCTTCAGCCTTTATATATGATAAATCTCACTGTAACATGACAAGCCTAAGTTTTGATAAGCTGAGTACCTAGGCACAAACCAGTTATACTGTATTCTAAAAAGAATGAACCCAAGGCAAAATTAAAGAAAAAATTCAAAATAGAACTTGCATGACACTTATTTGACACTTCACTGCAAAACTCCTGCATTTGTCTTTGGCAGCTGTCAGCTTCAGGAGTGCTGAAGCAATTAGTCAACTTGGTCCACATAAGAACCATTTCTAATAATTTATTAGTAAGTTTTGGTGAGAGTTAGTGCTATGAATTCCCTGAACAATATGCAACACAAACCACAGTCCCAAGACAGACATATTCAAGATAGATATTTGGCTTGTGATAATCAGGCAGCATATTATTATATGAGCTGATCCTTTCATCAGACTTCTTATTTTTTAAACAGCATGGTCAAGTTTTTGAAACAGCAGATAAATATTCTGAAGAATGATGATTTTCTGCCTTTTAATGAAAAACTGCTGTAAAGAAAACTTCAGAAATTCTGAGCATTAAAAAGTGCAAGATTTTGAGTTTGCTTTTGCATTTTCTATTGCAGCTAACAAAGGTAGCGAATGTTTCATACAAGACTTTTTTACAAGCTGTCCTCTCATCAAATTTCATTGCTGCTTAATTACTTGTAAGAAAGACATGTATACACGGTCTTCCCCTACAAAATGGCAGTACTGTGTGGCTGAATTTGAGCAATACTACACACATTCTTGCTAGTAAACAATTTCCAGTGTTTATTTATCCTGGAACTCATATGCAGTGGAATTCAGTAATAACAGGCTACTTGAAACTTTCAAACTTTTACCTTTATTACCAAATCCTGTTGTTCTGGAACAGGGGCACAAAGACTTACCAAAAAAACAAACACCTGAACTGTAATTTCATGGTTCATGTGAAAATACTTAATATGCATACTTCATGCTGATGATACTGCATGTAATCACTGTCAACTGCTGATGGAAGGCATGATAGCTCCGGATAGCACTGAGCGTGACAACTTCACATACAAAGTGTCAAACCATCCTATTTCTGTAAGAATTCTTAAAAAGGTAAAGCCCTTGCAGTCCTATTATGAAGGGGAAACGGGGATTGAGATCCCGCCCAATACAACAGGGATGTCCTTACATCCATGTCAATTACAGGCAGATTCCACTACATCAATGGTGCTCTAAACAAACTTCCTGTTAGTGCATGACAGCAAAGAAAGCTCAGAGCCGTATGCAGCCCATGCTCAACCCAGTATGAAGAGTGCTTTACTGACTTATATAATCCTGCTTCAACAGACCTTGTATAAATGAAAATAATGAGAGCAACAATTCTCTCTGTGCAGACATTTCAGCTCAAAACAATGTCAAGTAAGCTCCAGTAACTTAACATATTGATTCAAATGCTAGTCTGTGTCTGAAAACATAAGACTGCACACATGTATTTGCACATATTTATGTATTATGTACTGGAACTCATCACAAAGAGCCAGTAATATCAACCATAAATAGAAGATACAAGATATGGTGTGTACATGATATCAAGAACCCACAAAAATTTAACGTAAGAGATAAGATTCTGGTTTTGCTGAATATGACAAACATTACTTTTGCTCAGTCCAACAGATACTCAGATTGACTAAGGTGAAAAACACCTGACTCAGTGTGATGAATACTTGCCTTACTCAGTGTGATAATGACTCTGCTCACTATGCCAGACACTGATCTAGCTCACTATAATGACAGGCACTGATCTTGCTTTAGAATGACAAGATACCAAGATTCTTTCTATAACCCGTCACAAAATAATGCAAGAACAAGTAAAGTAATCCTCTCACAAAGATCGAAAATTTGAATTGTTAACATATATTTGCTGCAAGAGTGTTTCTCATTAACCTGAGCCGAATTCATTTGCACAGGCCTGTGGTCTGCAAAAGTAAGCTGAACTTCTGAAAGTCACATCTTTTAATCCCTTTTCATCTAAAGAGGTAATCCCTTTTCATCTAAACAGAAATTGCAAAAAATGTAATTCAAGAACCTTCCCTGTGAACAGCGTATGATTTTAGAACACTGGCAGCTCCAGATCTATAGACTAGTCTTAGCCATCTGGAATGTTCCCGTAGTTCGAGAAGAAAACTTCATTAAATGGCACAAAGAGGCTTTCATAAATGGCTCTATAGTTAATGCTAAGAGCAAAAACTATAATACCATAAGTATAAAGACTGAATGACTGAAGCTATTTCAAAGTTTAGGAAGGGCAGAAAATGGAGGGATAGAGAAAAAAAAATGTAATGCGCAGCTGTTGCAGAATAGGGCAACAATGGGTGACTGAGAGCATAATTTACATGTGTCCCAAAAATGGAAAAAAAACTGAAGAAGGTTTCCTGAAATTCCTATACGACAATGACAAAGATCACATCAAGAAGGAGAATGAAGCAGCTTACCATGTTTCTTTCGGTATCTTATTATGGTCACATTTATAGCAATAATTTTATAGTCAAACTGACATAGTACTTTAGGCACTAATTTGGGCACATCTTGACAGGGCACATCTTGATAGGCCCCATTTGCTTTACTGGTATTTAAGAGTGTGATACTTGTTAGCTGTGTTTGATAGTCCTACACTGTAAATTTTCAACCTCCCTCTGACCTAAATCCCTTCAGTCATATTCCTTCTCAAGCATATTTAGTGGCCTTTTTCCAAACTTCGTATTATGCTGTCTTCTTCCAATCTGGCTTTTAGCATCTGGTGGTATTCCAAACTTGGTTTTCCACTCTGACCTCATGTCAAGCTTAGTAGGCAGCATTTGACTCTGTTCCAAACTCATTCTTGGGTATTTGATCTAATACTTGGATACCGTTTTTGGACTTTTTTCCCTATCAGTTTCTAAATATGATGTGAAGGCTATATGTTCTGGTTCAAAGAAGCTGACTTACACATGAGAACAGACATCAGTAAATGATGGAGACTGCCAGGGATGTAACTGGCCAGTGATCAAAACAACTGAGATTTGGTAACAGGTAACCTCTTCTACTAAAACTACAGTACTGTCATTATCAACACTAGAAGTCCCACGACCATAAAAATACTGGACTAAGCAGCAATCCCAGAATATTTACATTCCTGATCTTCCAGTACACTGGAAGTATTGGCCATATTCTATACTAGATGTGCTCCTGTAAACCACACAAAACGCAAGTGACTACAGCTATTCAAGCCTTTATATGACATTTTCAGGAGTACTGACATAGAGATAAAAACTATACTCAAATGTCTTCATATGAGATATACACACAGCTGTTCATGATTTCGTAAGACATTTTTTGATTGACAGTAAGCATCTAAAAGGTGCAGACACTGATAATAAAACAGGGTGAGTGTTTCTGGTTGTACTGTGTGGAGTACTCTGTGAAACAAGAAAACATTGCAGTTCACCAGACAACAGCTTATACAGCACAAAACAGTACAGAGATCTGAAATATAATGGATCACTCCTATTTTCCTAGTTAGATGATACTGAAAATGACACAAGTGTGAACAGTCTATGGTAGTTAACAACTCATGAGGGAAGTTCAGCCTTGAGCCATTGGTGCTGAGTTGAATACAGAGAAATATCTGCTATGAGCAGCTGGACTGCTCCATATGGAATATCAATGCAGAAAGGTAGATGCATATATTTGGATGTTGATTACTTCTTTTAGCATTAAAAAAAGCTCTGATAAGAATTTTTTTTGGTAAATCAACAAAAAGACATTTTTTAAATTCTTTCCCACAGTGAAGCTGCTTTATTTTGTGATTGTAATCCATGTGGTAAAGTTTCTATAGGATGAGGGTGTCTGAAATGTTAATATGCTCCATTCATTTACATTTGGAGAGTGAAGATCTCACATAAATACATGTAAACCACATTACAAGGTGGAAGTACGAAAACAACACTTTCCTTTAAACCACATTATTATGAGACAGATTGTGGCTTCAGGGAAACTGCCATTCAAAAATACCACTCAAAAACTTCATGAGCAATGGAGTACCACCATCACAGCCGATAAGATTAGTAGTGCAAAACAGTTATAAATTTACAGTTAGTAACAAGTGACAAGTGCATAAGTGCTTTATGCTAGAATAGAAAGAGACTTGATCTATCATCATAACTGAATTTAACTGAAACGTAACTTGGCATCAGAATAATTTAGCAGACTAACAATCAGCCCTCAAAGTGAACTGTTAATATATATGTACATACCATGATAAGAGTGACTGGCTTACTCCCTTATGATAGCTCAGGTTTATGAACCAATATAACATAATACAAGTTCACAGTCAATGGCGTCTGAGAGTGATTTCCTCACTAAGCTTTGAATACAAGACCATAAAGGAAAGTCTATCCCCAATGTCCAGCTTTACCTCAGTAAAATCTGATTATACTCCTTTTTCACATGCTTGTATAGGGATGATGTAAGGTTTAGATCAAGCTCATTATCAAAGGAAAGATACACTGGTAAAGTGCTGAGACAGGTGTGCCAGATGCCATTACATGTAAACAGAATCACAGAAATACAAAAACTATGTTAAACCATCACAGCTAACCAAAATCACCTGGTCAGGGCCAAATAACTCAGCAGTTGTCCATATTCACTCCTAAAAGTATACTACACACAAGCCATTACTTATGACTGTATTTTATAACAGTAATCCATACTTGCTGACAGCATTTTAACAGTTGTCAATATTGATGGAGTAGTCATTACCTACTGCATTTTCATAAACAGTTCAAATGAAGAGGCAATATTGATTAAAATTACAGTCATGTCTAATTTAACAAAATTTCATTATTCTATGAAATTCAATGAAAGTTCACATCATCTGGATCAATTTTCAATGAAATTGATTATCTGATAAGCATCACTGAATACTCAGTAACTTTTTCACCCTAATCAATTTGGTGTTTGTATTTGACATGTACATAACTGGAGATGACATGCAAGATTACCTCAAGCTGCTTCAACAAGATGGGCACTTTTTTGTTTGAAACAGCTACTTTGATCGAAATGGGATACAATAGATAAATCAAATCTATTCTATTGTGAATCTGAACTTGTGTGATCTTGCTACAATTCACTTCTTAGCTGTTGTAATCATGTAACTAATATAGGCGGGCCAATCTCCACAATTACTAAAAGTTTGGCCATGAATGACATCAGACGACTTTTATATAAAGTGCACTTAGTGGTCACAACGAATTTCTGTCATTCAATGTGAATGCGTTAATAATGTCAATCCTAGGAAGCTTAGTTGCTGCATAGGAACAAACTGACACCAACATTTATTATTATGGTTCTCATGGCACACTGCTGTGTTGTACACTGCAAGCACAAGCAACTGCAGTTATCATTCTGGATTCTGTCACAAATTTAATAAGCCGTAGCAAGCAGTATCTTCATCTTAAGCCATATGCATGAAAAGAAAGACCAAACCAATCTGATGCCTGCTGGAACTTCCTGTTTCACAAATTATGCACTATCCCTGCCATTATGATTTGCTTTCTCAAATGCCTGCAACTTTATAAAATAACTGATGGTTTGTAAGCCAGACTTTGACACTTGCGCAATTCCCTCTGTACATGAGAGAACACTCAATGAGATCAACTTAGATAACATGAGACCTGAGAAGATGGTTTTGCGATACAATGTTAAGACAAACTGTCTGCACATATAAGCAACTGGCTCTGGTTTTAACTGCAATTCAGTAGGTGCGCAGATACAGTTGCGATTATGGATGTAATTTCTGCTAGGCTGTCTGTTTTTTAGTTCTGAACTGAAATTACTTGGTTATCCTGAACTGAAAATACCTGTGTTGTTTCTTTTTTTTAGAATTGCTGTGATTAAATGAAAGAACAATTACATGGATTAATAACACAGATCAATTGTTTGCTCTAACACTGTGGTAACTCATATATCCCTTAAAAGGCACTTAAGCTGAGTGGTCAAACTAAAGTGTCCAGACAATACGTTTGATGTATGTATTTAAAAAAAAACAAAAAACATGGTTTGTCACTGTTAAATTATCTGGCCTTGATCACATGAGAGTGCTGCAAGCTTCAAGCATCCAAGAGCAATACACAGATACTGAGAAAATGTGTTATGCTAAACAAAGAGAAATCAAAGGCAAACAAACAGAAATCAAAAAGCAAACAAAGAGATGTTACAGCATGCCAGATCATGAAAATGAGTGATATACAGGACAGACAAAATTTCCGAATGCACACAAAAGGAGAGGAATGGACAGTAATAAAGATGGATTTGAACATAAACAAAGTGTTGTTATGAAAAAGCTGTGTCAGTGGAGTGGACAAGAATTCTTCATTGTGTGGCCACAATGTACAACTTCCTCCACCAACTACACAATGAACAGTGCATCCTAACCTTCCATGGGACACTATTACCATGTATCTACGTCTCCTGGTCCAATTTCTTTCTCAGAGAAAGTGGTTCATTTTCATAAATAAAACTCCCATTACAGGCGAAAAATTAATTTCAATGCCACTGAAACCCTCAAAAACATTAAAACTGGTACTCGCCTAGAATGCAGCTGTAATTAATTATGCTATACTTTATATCACTATTTGAAATGGAGATGATAAACTCCATTGCACATCTGACATTTCTGATTTTTTGTAGCTATTGCGAACGTTTTTTTTGTAATCTTCCACACCATCAGACAAGGAAATAAATTTACACTATGAGAATTTCTTGACCAGAAGTCATCTAATATGGTGCAGAAAAGGGGTGGGGCAGAGTGGTTTGGCAAGACACAAGTGGAAAAAAACAAAGACGTGCCTAAGCAGTTTGTGCAGCCTGAGTCAAATCCTGGCTGATACAGGTGTTAGGCAGGTGCCCAGCCTGGATTAAAGTAGGACACTCAGCCATTCAACCAGCAAAGGGTGGGAATGGGAGATGAGCAGTGAATCAACAAGAGTCAGGGATTACTAAGACAGGGTGAAAGTTATAGTCATTAACCAATATCCAAATGGGAAAGGATGAAGGGCATGAGATATAATATAATAACCATATCAGATGAGCGGAATGGGTGTGTTTTATTTACCTTAAGCTGCTCTCATCTGCGTTTGTTTTTGGCCTGAAGTGTGAAACAAATTTTTAGGTAAATAAAGAATAAAAAGAATAAAATAAATAACAGGCATGCAAAATTGAAAAATAAACAAAAAATGCAAAGTAAAGTGAAATAAAAGCTCATGAAAATAGTGAAGACTGGGGGCAGAATCAGGGTTTCTAAAATGTTGAGTTAATGTTCAATATTTGGTGATATGTTACTGAATTAACTAGATCATGGCATATATTTGAAAAAACATAATGCCCTGCTATAAGAATGAAACAGAAAATATATTTTAAGCTGAATTTCTGCTCATCCAGATCTCTTTCTGCCTTACAACAGATTGAAGAACTTCAGTGATAGTAGCTTAGTTTAGGTTATCAGCAATAACAGAGGTAACAGGGAAACAGCTATTGAGAGATCAAGACAGCAAATGTTAAAGATAGGCAGATACACAGACAGCAAGAAAGAGGAACACGAGAGCTGGCAGGGAAAATATAAAAAAAAAAAACAAAAACCAGGTGAAAGGCTAAAAGGGACAGGGAATCAGAGAGGTGAAACGTTACAGGGCAAAGGGAACATAGGCAAAAACAATAACCACAAATCTGGAAACGAAACTTTCACACTGTGACATGAAAACAACAAAAATGTTAGATACACCTACTACAATAGATTCTGGCTAAGAAGTAAATATACAATGCAATTCTCTGGTAACTGGACAGCAGTAAATATATTTAAGAGTTATACTATGATTAGAAGAAGGCCTACTCTATAAGCCCTGTAGTTTCCAAAGAAAGCCTCTCTAGTCTATGTTTTATTATATTCCTTCCCAAGTGGTTAGTGCTCTCCAAGATGAAGGCCACTTTGAAGGTCAGAAATACTACTGTCATTCTGATGATATGATTAAGGGCATTAAAGTGAGCAATGCCCTCTCATCAAAGGAGTGTAGTTTGACCATAACTATGTTAGAGATTCCATAAAACTCCAATAATTGTATCCTGGCATGCAGGGACAATAATTATACAAGCCATGACTAAGGTGCAACCCCAATTTCATTAGCATTTGAAAAAACTAAGAGTGCCCAAAACACTTATTTCATGGAGTTTTCTTTTGCTCAGAGACCCCAGTTGCTTCTTTCTACACAAGGAGACCATCTTCCGTTATACACACCCAAGACTTGCTTTTGTAAACTGGGCCAAGTTCAAGACTGACAGCAGTAGTATTTGTGACAAACACAGTTTCCACTGTACATAGGTGGTCAACGTGATTAAGACATACGTGCTACAACTGATCAAAGCAGAATATTACACCCAACCCTTGCACATTTCTGTAAATATTTTCTACTTCCAAATGTGTAAATTTCTGTTCCAAAAAGCAATGCTGATTTGCTGATTTTTGGCATGTGACTTAACCAGAGTCTACTGTAAAGTTAGCACTGATAGAAGTGCACCCTGATATTGGATTCTTGCATACTGTATGCCTCATATGGAATCACTAAAAGCTCAGTTTGTAAACTGATCAATATAGTAGCTTCCTGTGAAGATGGGTGTCACATGAAACTGACAACACTGACCCCCGACTGTGAGAAGTTGATCTCCAAACACAGAGTGCACCTCTGCATGTGTGACATGTAATCTCTTGCACATAATAGTTTGTAAATACAGAAACATTTTATCCACAGCTCACATATTATATCCAAATGCGGTTAATGTATATCAAATGACTGGTGGTAGAAAAAAACCATGTGATCAATCAACATTGCATGCATGGCAGTTCTGGCACAATGTTAATATATCTCTTATGACAGTTGCTATATATAATACTGTCGCCCTTTTCAGACCACTGAGGCTTACAAAAAGTCTGCCCACCTCAGATAAATAAATACGACCATCGTTACCCTGAGATAATATTTTTGTTTTTCCTTTTAATACAAGATAACTTTTACCTCAAAATAAAATTAAGAAAAACAAGTATCAAATTTAGATTTAATTGATTTGCACTTAAGTCACGTTGCGAGAGACTGGCAGATAGGACAAACTTTTTTTTTTAAAGTAAAATAAAAAAGGAGTGAGAGGCTGTGCTTGTTTCACTCACAAGCTACACAAATAGATTACTAAACAGGGCCACGTTACAACATCTCTGATGTCATTTGTTTGGGTAAATACAGAGCTGCCAAAGTCATAAAAGACAAAATGAGGGGCACTTTAGAGAAGTCTGTGAGAGAATGATATGCCTGATGACAAATTAAAAGCTTTAAAACAAAAAGCAATGAAACAGCTGAAAACAATTTGACTTGCATCTAAAAGTGCCCAAAATTTCAAGACTTCGTTTAGGACTAGAAAAACAAATTGGTTCATCAGTAGTTTGCATGTAAGGGCTTTCCAGTCATGCTGGTATGTATTCTATGAAAATGGAATTTACAGGACAGTTCTGTATTTGCCGTGATTATATGAAGGTCATGTTGGGGATAAATGCAATCCAAGTACTGAAATAAGATTTTCTAAATGTGATATCTTTAGGAGTTGACATCTTTTTATATTTTTGTTTTTTTCTTTCTTTTTTTCTTTTGGTTTCTCTGATATTCTCATTTCCTTTGATGGTCAACTTCTAGAACACAACTGCAGGCTCTCTAAGTTGTTATTATTACGTAAGGTAAGAAGCTACACTGTGAGAGTGTAGTGACACTGATGCAACATTGTTCTGGTCTTGGTGCATATTTGCAATAAACGCCTAGCTGTCTGAAATATGGGGTTCTAAAATGTTGGCATTTGGTGCCAGGAGAGAATATGAAGTTATTTGAACAAATGACGCAGGCTTGACTGAGTTTCATGCGACATCCATCTTGTTGTTCTGTAATATCTTGTTCTCATTCTGAACAGATGAATCAGCCTGTATATTCAAGAACAACATCAATGGAAAAAAAAATTTTGCTTATTGAGAGCACACGTTGATGCGCCTCGGATGAAACCAAAGACGACTCCAAGCACAGCTTTAAGAAAATAAAATGAAAGTAAGCATACATGTAGAGATGAAGACATGAAATCTAACTGCAGTAAATACTACAACAGATACAGCACAATGAAGTTTTCAATGCACTCTGATGCTAAACTCACCTCTTCTAATCTCCTATCTGTTCCTTTGGCTAAGAGGTTGTTGAACTCACGTTCTAGCACCTGCCGTGCCTGGAAGAGAAAACATTTGGAAAGTATTAGCATCAGTTAGCATTATCAAGTAGGATGGCAGGCCAATGGACCATTTTTATCCATGCTAAGAATGGCAAGTCTCAAATCGAGTGCGGGGATTATGAGTTTTGCAGGCCATTTTCCGCTACATGGTATTGTCAGTTTCACTATGAGAACCAACTGTAAACACACTACTCACTGCAGACATTCATGGATGTTCTATATATTATCATAAACCATTTTCAAGCACTTTCAAAGTGATGCCAACCAAATGCAAACATCCAAAGTCTTCAAGTTAACAATATAACACAAAAGTGGTTATCTATTTGCTGGTTATCCATCAACTCTTACTTAGTTCTCTCTGGTCATGTTTTATTGCTAATACTGCACATTGATTTTATAGAGTTGTCTTTTTCTGTCAGATAGGGGTTGGAGAATTTAAACAATAAGGCTAAGAACTTCTAATGCCCTAAGAGTTGAATTTTTGCATGAAATCCTGAATGGGAGTGCAACTGATTTTTAATGGGTTACGAGTAAAAATGCCAAGTGGGATGCTTCACTTGGAATACACCAATAGATCCGAAGGAGTTGATCTCAGGAAAATAACCACAGTTGTCTCAGAATGTAAAAACAATTCTTCCATGACTTGTCTGGGCTATTTTCAAGCAGCCTGATAAACTTTCCATGATGATAACATTTCTAAAACCAGTGCACAACAGTTTCTTTTTCACAAAGAAGAAAAACGAAATGTTTCCACATTTCAACAATTTTTCTCAAAATATCATGAATGTTTCATAATTTTTCTATAGGAGTTATGTTTTGATGATTCAAGTATTTTCCAGATCAGGAAACACTGATAGCAATTGTCCATGATTTTCCCAGATCTAAGGTAATCCTGGACCTAGTGACCATGAATAACTTGTAAGAGGTTAGTACATGCAATTCATTCTGTACCTGTTGGTTTTGAGTAGGAATCTGCAAGGCAAGGGCCATACTATTATGATCGAAACTCTCGTCCAAGGCTATGAGAGCTCCATGTACCCCAGACTCCAGCAGATTGTTGGCGTATTCTCTTAGATTGATGCTCTGTATCCATTGGATAACCCGCTCATTGGACCACACCAGTACATCTAAGGGATAAAAATACTGCATTGTCAAGGCACTGTTTGTTACGATTCATTTTCCAAAGTTGTGACACTATAGAGAACCTCTTCCCCTTTCTCTTTCTCATAACGACATGTAATTCATCACATCATATTTTTCTGATAAGAAGCCACTGAAATAAAGAAATACTTATTACTGAAAGATATTATAACTGCCAGCCCTGACAAAATTAAAAATGACACAACTAGTAAACAAAATGACATCTCACTAAAAATGACACAACTAGTAAACAAAATGACATCTAACTTTAAAAATTTTAAAACTTAGTGGCTAAAATCTTGTCGGGGTGGCACAAATCACAAATAGAATAAGAAATAATAAAACCAGCCAAATTACATTAAAAAAAAATAATCTGGAAATGAAGTATTCTACAAAGGTGAAAAGCAGTATGTTTTCATTTTGAAAACTTATAAGTCTTCACTTTCATTATTGTATTACCTAGTGGCAGACAGTGAACCTGTTGTGTACATGGACAACAGCACAATACACCACAAAAAGGTCCTCCTATGATAGACTTTATGGTACAGGGATAATATTTCATGATGCCAATATAGCCAAGTTCTTGGTGAAGAACATCTAAAAACTTGGTACGCTCATACATACCCTTAACATCTGCCTGACTCTCTTCACGCCGCCTCTCTAATTCCTTTTTATCATAGTTGATTTTCTTTAAGCAATTAATGCCATACTGTAAACTTGTTCTGAAATATACAAAGACAAAAATTTAGTAGAACGGCAGTAGGGGATAAGATCTAACTTCTTGGATCAGACCATTGTCTGATTTTATGGAAATTGAAGATGATGATTTTTACTACTTGGCACTGGCTTGTCCTAAAACTTGGCTTTGTAGCATCATCCTCATGATTTTGGTTCTTCCTCACTTTTTCCTTTTTAAAAAAAAAATACTAATGGAGTAACCCCTAGAAACAAGGCTTGAGCAGTCACAGAACTTAGGTTCATGTATAATGCTGACAGCCATCCTCAGCTATAATTCTGATCATGATGAAATGCTCAGAATCAACTGACTGCTATGGTCAGGGTGCTGGGATTATCTGAGGTCAAAATCTAGGACACAAGATTACATGATTCCTCTAGCCAGTAAAACATGAAGAATGTCTCAATTTCATTAAACAAGTCTCTGTTGCATCATGTTATTTGTTATTTCACTATCATCATCACTGTCAGCATGCCTTCGTTATTACTGTCAGCATCTCATCATCATCACCGCAACTTTCCATCATCATTGCTGTCATCTCTTCATTATCATTACCATCAGCCTATCATTGTCACTGTGGTCGGCTACCCACAGGACCCCCAGGACATGGGTTAATCAGTAGCTTGTGGTTGTTGCTGATGGTTGAAGTGAGGAGCATTGTGAGTATGTGTGCTTGATGGATTGTTTGTGAACTGGGTCCTGGGTCATAGCTTACATGAATACTGGTCACAATTTACTTAATCTTTATCCGCCACATTTCTTGTCAGGATTTTCGGACAATTTCTGGTTCCTCTGCAATATCCTTTGTTCATACTCATTGTTAATTATGAGATAGTCATGACTGAATACTTGTAACACAGGGCCCATGATGAAGGATGTGAGAAAGGCCAGATGTTTAGCCAGAGGTGGATGAGAGGGCACCACATTTCATTACCACAAGTCACCAAATGAAGACATTAAGAAAACTTCAACAATGCACTAACAACAAAAACAATGTGGTCTCACCTGTGGAAGCTGTCCACCATCTTAAGCTGGCCCCTGAGGTCTTTTTTGGTCAAGTGATCTAACATGCGTGCATCTACTAGACATTCCATGAAGTGACTACGGTATTGGGGAAGCCCTAAACTGGGTAACCAATCCTTGCCAATCCACTCATGGTTCATGTCCCCAAATGCCAAGGTCTGAAAAAGAAGTAAAGAACAATGACCTGAATTTACAGATTTTAGTAATGGGCATTTTCATAAATACATATTAAAACAGCTGTTGCAATTCAATGACAAAATGCATAACAGCAATTTTCAACATTTCCTGAAAAATTAAATATCATACATTAAAGACTGGCTCAACAATATATTACCATGGTAGCATATTACCATGCTCAAATAAATTTATCCTTTTCCACCTGGTATATGGAGCCATCGTGTGGTTAATTCCACGCCCACCGAGTCTNGCCAAGCCCCCCCCCCCCAAGAACTCAGGGGAGGGGGACTCCGGAGTTGCAGCTTGGCGTAAGTAGACTCCTGGGGTTGGGCGGGTGGTAACCTCCGAACAGANGGAGGGAGATTTACTAGGAATCTAGTCGATAGGGGGGGCGTGGAGTCGTAGCTTATCCCCGCTTAGGATCACCGGTGCCAGCAGGCCAATGACGTGGGATAGAGGGCCACCCGCCCTTAAATCAGTGGCTCTGCAGAAAGCCCCCATTTCTCTGAAGGGTCTAAGGCTATAAGCGAGCACAACCACAAAGCTGAAATTACAAAGGAATCCATGACATACTAGAGGTATCACCAGAAGTATCATCACCAATGGTATGGGGCCTGCGTGCGGTAGTTGTGACTCGATCGGTCCATAGGGCAAAGAAAAAAGATAAAGATCCCGTACCGGTTTGCTGATGCAAGAGAGTGGGGTGGCGGGATGCTCACTGAATGAACACCCACCCTATTCCGTATCCCAAGGGCAGCCCAGGCTGGTGTCCCTTCAGCTCACCTCTGCCTCCGGGGCCTGGCCACTCTGCCGCATGGCACTCAACTTGCTTGAGACTGTTGCGAGATACCCTTTGAGGGACGGTAGTCCTCCTGTCTAGAGCGGTTGGACTGCCTGGGGTAGAGCTCGCCCACCAGATACGAAAGAGTGCGATGGTTCGTACCTCCCCTGCACAAGTCCATCAATGACTGGCATGGTCGTTGCGGCGTTGGGCATGTGTGGCCCTAAGCGTTCGAAACACATGCCTCAACTGTGTCGTCGTCCCTATGTCCTCCCCGCCCCCGCCCATAATGGCGAAACGGTAGACTCGATTCCGACCACAGATCGGTCAAGCAAGACCCTTCGGCCATCTGCAAGGACCTAGATACGTTGCCCTGAGGGCCGATTGGCCTGTATCTGTGGCATAGAGCCCCTCAACTTTTGCCGATCACGTCCGGTAACATTAGCTATGATCGCTGATCGTTTCCAGTCGCTACCCCATAGAGGTAGTTGAGGAGATCTTGGGCCAGGCCTTGCCATCAGCCAGGCCCCCGGGTTCGGCCACTGGTCGTAGTCTTCCTCATCCCACCGATACCGCACTTTGGGAGATTCGTACTATCGACCGCAAAGTGGCATCACCGAAGCGACTATCCTTTTCCACCTGTTGGTAAATCAATATTGTCAAATATCCTTTCCTGTCTGTACTGAATTTCCCATATTTATCTGTGCACTGACTGACAAAGGCTATCTCACAAACATAAATAGGAAAAACAAGAAACAAAAAAAAAATCATACAAAAATCTCAAAACTTACAGTTCTGGAAGTCTTTGGCGCTGAGGGACTTGTCAAGGAGACCATCTCCTGTATTGCCAAGCGCAGCTTTAACCGGTGGAGAGGATTACTAATGCCTATTTCACGCTGAATTTCTGTGTCTGACAAGGCTGACATGATGGCCCCACTTTTGACATTGGCTCTGCAAGCAGCTACATACCAGGCAGGCATGCCTACCCACAGCTGCAGGAAGAACAGACAAAAACCCAATGTTAGTCCACATAATATACACAAATTTGTAGAGGTGTGTAAATATAATGCCATCCACTTTTCATGACATGAAATTCTCTTTAAATGATTTTATGTGGATCATGTCCTTAAATATAAAACTTAGTGGGTTAGAATAACAATTTACATTAAGAAAAAAAACACAACAAATACATAACTGAGGTGCTGATGACAAAAACAAATACACGACTGAGGTGCTGATGTATCGGCAAGCTGGAAAGTCTCTTTGAAACACAACTGCCACATCTACACACAAGATCAGAATAAAAATCTGATGCAAAAAGAAATGTAATCTCTCCCTCCCTCTCTGTGTGCATGGCACATGCCTGTGTGCGTGGGTGGGAAGGTTCGTATTGTGATATTGCAGTCTCTTCTTTGATGAATCAACAGAACCTTACCTCCAACCAAGCTACAACTGTTGGCCCATTCCATAGAGCAAATGGAGTGCTGGCTTTCATGGCTTCTTCTAGCAGTTCATGTCTAGAGAAAGACATAAAATCTATGTCCAATCTGCATCCATCTAAATTATTTGAAGATGTCATAGAAAGAACAGGCTTTCCTTAGTCTACTGACTTATTTTTTAACGCAAGATGTTAATTTCATCATCTAAAAATTAACAACCAACAAAGGTGTTAGCTCTAAAGAATATGTGAACAGATTATATTGTAACTGTCATCATCTCCTGTTTGAATGAAAAATAAACCAAAAATTCAATGTATAAACTTAAAGTTACAACCTATTGCCTTTGTTTATAAACTCTTAATCAGTGGCTAAGCAGTCAATACTTGCCTTTGTTTATAAACTCTTAGTCAGTGGCTAACCAGTCAATACAGAGAGACAAAAAAGAAACTGAAAGATATGCCAAATACTCACTTTTTCTTTTTTCTCCTGTCAAAATCTGACTGACCAAGTCCTTTACCCATCTCAGATCCACTATTATCACCACTGTCATTATAACCTGAAACACACAACAGTGATTACAGTTGCTAAAGTAATCTAAAAAAATGTTATACACATTATAATACAGTCAAACCTAGTCTGGCAATCACCTGTGTGCTGGACAGCTTACCAGTGAAACCTGTTTATAGGATGATCATTCATATTTCCTATATATTCAACCTCCATTTTTCATCCACTTGTCAAATGCAACCACATTCTTTTTCACATTATTATTTCAAGTACAATTAACTATAAGGAAAAGTACTGTATAAAGCAAATGTCAACTGCCTAACCTGAAACCTTGTAAAGCTATTAAGGGTTTCATGGCTTACCGTAAGCTGAAAACTTTCTCTTTCAGTTTCAAGATAGAATATTTGTCATTTTAGTGTGCCATTTGACAGCCCCAAGCATGAGACAAGGTTAATTTGGGGATCAGATGGGAGAGATTTTTCAACATTTAGATGCAATAACTCAACCTGTATAAAAGAAACCAGCAATCTATGACAACTATTCTCATAGGGAAAAAAAAGTGGTCACCATATGCAGCTTTGACTGAGGTGATGTTACTCCTGGGAAACACTGCAGGTCCAAAGGTATACAAACATGCTACTGACATACTATACTGGAACTGCACTGTGAGAAGCAATTTAAAGAAACCAACTGAGAAGCCCATTCCTTTTCCTGATATATATTTTTTATCTAGACATTTGACCTTTCTCCTCACTGTATGTCTCATAAGACTCCACAATGCTCCAGTACTGCCCTTCCTTAACTGGGACCCCTCCATGTTTATCTCAAACCTTACCATGCAAATACACTGCTACGACTAGCCATCTTTCATTTAATCACCATCCACACTACTTAAATCAAGCCACATCACATATTTAAGCTTTCTTATTAAACAATCATAAATCCTGCCCAGTCCCCTCACTCCAAATCAACAATTACAAAATGCTGCCACACCTATTACTTAAATCAGCCACTGTATTTACGCCTACCCACACCCCTCACCCCAATCACTTCATATATCCCTAACCACATTATTCATCCTAACCACTTTTTACACCCTAGCCATTAACTCTAACAACTCCATATATCCTAGCTATCATTCACTGTAACCACTTCACATACTGTTGGTTACATCACTTCTCCCAACCACTCTATATGTCCCTGGTCACACCATTCATCCCGGTCACTCCATATATCCCTGGTCACACCATTCACCCCAGTCACTCCATTATACTAGGTAGTCTAAATTGCGTCGCTAACCTGGCAAAACTGCCGACTTTCGCGAAATTTTCGGGTAATTTCACCCGAATATAACTCAGTCGTAACTGACTGGATCACTATGATTTTTACATCAGATTAAAGTACAATTCTTCTTCTTTTTATATATTACTATGTTTATGGTTTTGATAGAGTTTTTGTGTGTGTTTTGTTGATTGAAAGAGGTGTATGGAGAACGTTTTCTCATCGTCTACGCCTGAGGCAAATCTACCCCCCCTAACACTTATAACCTTGGCGATTCATGGAAACGCGGCCTATGTGGACGAAACTATCATCAAATGAAAGCTAAAATAACAAGGTTTCTTCAGATTAAATTTTTATAAGCATATAAGCTGTATTTCATGTGGAAAATGCGGGTTGAAAACTTTGAGGGGTGAGAAAGTCGGGAAAAAAATTAAAGATCGGGACCATTTTATACGAAAATAAACCTTAGCATGTCTCCTCTTTAAATAGACCAAAATCAAGCCAGGGGCACGTATTTTCGCGAAGCGTCAACTGTTGACAAACATACACCCTCCGTTTGATTTTGCCTTCTGCGAATGACGCTCAATGGACGAACGCAGTACCAGTGAGGCGAAAGTCAGCAACCCTGTTAGCGATAATCCTGCCGCTGTCAAAATTGGGCTTCATGCCAACTTTATCACAATAAATTGTCACTTTTGAATTCCCCTAAACTCCTGAAAAAAATTGAGTTTGTTATCTATGTCACTGACTGTAGGCTGAAGAGTTTTCAAGGACTAGAGATGATATTTAAAGAAAATATGGATGCCCGAAGTTGGTATTCCGTGACATATGTGAAAAGTAGCGAAAAAATGTGAAATTTCACAAACCTTAAAATTCAATAACTTATTTAAAAATCAATCTAGAGAGATAAACTTGGTATCATTTTTCTCAGGGCAGTGAGCTCTTTACATTTACACTAATAGCAGACAATTTTCAGTGAAAAAAAAAATTAGTTTAGACCACCTAATTAGACCCTTGGTCACACCATTTACATCAGCCATTCCATGTATTCTGGGTCACGTCATTCAACCCAACTACTATATATACCTGCAGCAAGTTCCCGTGCTAAATACTCCTTTGGTTTCTGCTTATCCTTTTTAGAGAAAAATCTGCCTAATGAGCTTTTAAGGCCCTTTTTCTTTGGGTTGGGATGATGTGGTTTGTGGAGAGAATCTTGACTGCTTGTCAGGCTGCCTAATGGGCTATTGGAGGATCCCATACTCAAGTCTTGCAATCGACTGTGAAGAGATTTAAGAAAAAAGTTACGAGGAAATACAGAGACTTCCTTTTAATATTAACTTAACTTACACTGGACACCTGGTTCAAATAGACACACTATTTGTCCCAGTTCCATCTTTATCATCCAGATTTGTTCACATGAATCTCACTTAAAATGATGAAATATCTGGTTAAAACTGAACAGCTTATACATTATCCAGATGCCTCTGATACTTTCCTATCTTGTTCATAAGTTAACAGTTTCAAGATTACACTACAGTTTTGTCAGTCTGAACAGTGAAATATCCTAAAAGATATGTCATTTTGTAGCAGCCCATTAAATATTTCAATTAGGAACATAGCTCTATTGAACAAGTTTATTGTCTGTTACTGAAAATCAACTTTAGGGTGATGGAATGTAGAAACGTTGTGTAAAATAACTCCTTGAAATGAAAACTGAATATCCAATGGTGGTTCTGCTTATAGCAAGAAATTTACTGCCTAGCCCTACAAAGTTTTTATCCATCCTTACCTTGCAGTATCTTCAGGAGTTTTGGCTAATGCCGCTGCCACTCGCTCTAACCGGAGAGCCCGAGGGGTTGGTGGGCTTGATTCACATTTGATCTGTCGAGATTCTTCTTTGGAGTTGATTGTGCTGTCATCTCTACTATACTGCTTGTGGAGAAGGAGGCAAGACAAAAGTGAACAGTTACAACTGAATAAAAATACCATCCAATATGTGTAAATTTTTATATCTATACCATATTGCAAAAATGCGACATTGTTTTGTAAGTGGCTAATAATCTCTGTCAAAAGTTTCTTATTGATGCTGGATTTTGTCTTATATTATGTTTCCAGGATTACCTGAATATTCCTAGTAAACAGCCCCAGTTACAACAAAGTATGCATCTGACAATGCCAAATCTGCATCTTCATTGCAACACATGGTTCAAAATGTAAACATCCGGCAAAGATGTTAAAAAGTGACCTGGAATGCTGGGGTAATAATAGTGTCGAGACATACAAGCAGGCACAGCTGGGATGAAAACTTGCAGAACATCTGACATTTAATTGCCTAATCATGACCTTCTCAACTGCAACATTTTCTGGCATTCATAATCTGACCTAATGACGAGCTAAGGATAAACAATGCTGATTAATTTCCACCTTCCACTATAGTTAAGCAGTGTTACCTTTTTCACTGTCAAGAGTAACCAAAACTGGCAAATTCTAAAAACACAAAAGTTAAGTGCGTTTGCACCTGTAACAGAACTTATCTGATTTATTCATCCTTCAGAGTTAATACACCTCCTTGAAAATATTTTTAAAGACTTTTCAAAACCTCAATTTCAAAATTCCGGACTTCCAATTCATGACATGATAACCGCAAAAAAAAAAAAAAAAATGAAGGCTCTCTCACAAAACATGTTTTATTACAAAAAGTCTAGAGCAACGTTCTTTGACCTAGTGCTCAGAGGCAAACAATTATCGATTGTCGGATGTTATATTAGTTGTGCACAACATCAATCTTAAGTTCATAAAATTCAAGACTTTTCAGGACCAGAGAATGAAAATGTGATTTTCAAGACTTGGAAAAATTCTCAAGACCAGGTAATGACAAAGCCATAAAAAAGTACTGAAAATCACAGCATTTTATGATCTGGGTATGAACCTCCCAACTTCCATTTTCAAGCATTTCAAGCATGTGTACCAATCCTGTCCTTCAATCGAAAACAAAGGTCCACTCAGGTTTTCACGGTATGTGATTTAATTTGAAGACACATGGCATGCTCACCTGCTGACCAGGACTAGAATCCGCTGCCGTAGCTAGTTGAGGACTGGAAGAAGAGTAGGTGTACATTTGCGCTGTCATACCCGCAGGAGCCTGAAAGAAAACAACAAGAAAATGTCTGAATATGCAGTTTTACTGAGGGTATCATAATTACCTATAGGAACAACAATTTCTGACAACATCCTTTCATATTTAAGTTTACTGTACAAAGTTTAAAAACCAAAATGAAGGTTGAAAAAATATGAGGTCACTAATATGAACTTACTTGATTGGGTTCACTACATCTTCTAATACTGACACGTGCAACTATTGCTTCGTCTGGGTCTGGTGACACATTACTCTGTACTGCAATCAAGTCAAGTTCCCACAATAATGTCATATATATTATTATGTCATCTTAAATATCCTTTTTAACAATGTGAATACCAGTATTTCAGACTATAATCAATCAATTAATTTTGAATGACTTTCCAGATAAAAAATTTCACACTCTCAGTAGCTGCCTGCCTGTGAATCCTTCTCCCAAATCCCACCCCTTGTGGATGCCACTTCTACAATAACCAAAATGAACAAATAAAACATTACACCAATTTCTGAGTTCTTTAGGAATAAATAATCACATACATACTTAGCATATCATTATTTTCAAAAGTATACATCAATGTTTCAAATAAAAAAGCATGCATATATATAAAGGGGGATTGTGCACATTTAGAGAAATGAGAAAATACACTGGCAACAGCCTTTGTCCCACAAAATTAACGAGCTCACAGAAAATGAATGTTTAAAAAAACAAAACCTCACTGCCAAACATACAGTCTAACATGATTATATCCTGTATGTAATTCAGTGAAAATAAAGAGATGTGACTTAAAAAAGAGAAAAGAGGAAAACCACACAATATGATAGGCATGTTGCCTTCCATGCTGAATTGTCTTTAAGACTCAGCAATCAAAGCAGGGAAAGAGCACTGCAATTGTGTTACTCTCAGAATGAATCATAAACTCTAGAATGATCACCATCACATACAGTACAAGTGAGCACCTATTTCATTATTCATACTAACTTCAACATTATGTACAGAGTCTTTGGTTGAACCAAGCTTAATTCAAACTGAAAGCACACTACATGTGATTGAACTTGTACACGAAATGTCAATTGTGTAGATGGTCAAATCAGGTCACAAATCTGAAGATATTTCTAATGGGCACTCACGAAGGTGCCGATTTGTAATCTGAATGCTCTCAGTCCAAAGCCACCAGCCTACAAGACTCACATGATATGTATTTATTTCACTTACACAAGTACTGCCCTTGAGAGTAATGAGAAATTACAAAATTCTATGCTACCTCTTTATGAATAAAGAAAAGACATGCCTGATTAGGTCAAAGTCCCTTTAGGCACCTTTGGGTAAAGCATTGTGTTTCTTATCATTGTGTCTGTGCTGTTCCCTCATGGCTTTTATCATTGATTAACTGACAAAAAGACCCTGCAAAATTGTGGTTCTGGGGCACGGAGTCCTTTTCCCTCAACCAGGAAAATGGCACAATGGCAGTCCTGTCTAGTAAAAGTGCTCACTGAGCCTCAACCAATAATTCAACACTTCTCCCCATGGCCAAGAAACATCAAGCAAAACTAAAGCAAAAGCTATTTTTCTATGCCATCAACATTTGCGCACTATCTTGGCCCCTGGGAATTTTCGAACTCTTATACCTCTGTGCTTCACTCCCAGGGACTAGGACTAGCAGGACGATGGAAGCTCATATATAATTGTCCATATTAAATTGTGATGATAGACATAGAATGCTCCACTGACCTATATCTGTCCACTGAACAGAGGCAATTCAAAAAACAAAATAATATCACTATGTTTTGTATTCTGAACTCAGTAAAAGTAGTTAATTGACGGTGACACTAACTCACATCAAAAGCAGCTATAGAGACTACAACATAATTTGAACTCACTAAAGGTATCTATAGAGCAGCACACTTACAACACAACACTGAATACCACCATCATAGCACTGCTCTTGAATTGCCAGAACACATGCATGCAACTATCAAAAGTGCTGTGATGTTTGCAGTACTATTATATAACACACCAAAAATAAGTTTACTATTGCAACATTCAAAGCAAATTCCCCTGTAATAAATAAACTCGCATATATACCACTGAAACAATAAACATTTCTCCAAAGCATATCCATCAGATGAAAATTTGTGCACAAAAGACACCTTGGCGACCTTATATTTTGCATATATTTCCAGAAAAGTTAAAATTTCCATGAGACATAATTTTTTCAAGATATCAAAAGTTATCAATCTCATGCAATTTTTTGGGGCAAATTAACAGCCGCATCTTTCAAAGACTTTCTTTTCTCAGAAGATGGAAATTCCCTAATGCTGAAGTATCCGATACTTCACATCAGTGGTGGGCTGAAGTTTCTAATATTTCACATCAAACGCAGGCTGCCTTATTGCAGACACAATCTGAGCACACCTAGATTTGAGGAAACAGGGTTGTAGAGGGTGCAGAGGTGCAGGCACAAAGAAGGGGTACAACATCCATAGATGTCCACAGGTGATCGTGTGAGTGGAATGGGCGAAGGACATTATTTAGCAGGAAACAGACTGGGCAGGTAAGCATTCATGTTAGGAGGCTGCTCTTTTTCCTTCATGTTACGAACAGCTTGGCATTAATGATGTTAGTTAAAATAAAGATTTTCAATGCCAAATTTGTAAAGGTTAAGCAGTGATGCTATTTCAACACAAAAAAAACAAAATACAAAAATCCTGGACAGCAGTAAAGCACCACAAATATAGACTAAAAGACTTGAATGTTTACAAAATTTCTTACAAACATGCCAGCTGGCGTTTGTTACATGTCCAAAGCCAATCCTACATTTGCATTAAATAGGAACCGCATGGGTCAGGTTGTACCTGTTAAAAAGTCTACAAAATGTATGTAGATATAATAAATGACCACCATTTCTTGGAAGGTTTGCCTTAGAGTTTAAAACTTCAATGACAAGAAAATTTACTGATTATGTCCAGCATTATTAGTCACAGTCATTACAGTAATTTATATTTGAGTTTTCATTTGAGACAGCCTCCTTCTAGGTTTCCTACATTGTTGACAACCCCCTTCTAGGTATCCAATATCTGCCCTTTTGTTTCCTCTGCCGTCTCATAGAAGAAGATTGTATATGCAAATCTCTGCTGCTCATTTCATACCAGCAGTAAAACCGCTGGGGAACTTGACATGAGGAGGCCACTTTTTGTGGAGCAACAACAGTCTTCTTGTCTAGAACGGCAAGGCATCACATGTCCACACCCATATCCTAACTCCACCTGTCACCTGGGACCCTGGCTCTGCACTTACAGTGTGGTATTTCTGTAATGAATCCCGTGATTGATAAGAAGAGCGTGGGTGGGTGGGGGTGGAGCGCCCGCTTGCTGGTGGGGATGCCGAGCGCTCATACCCCCGCCACCGCCCTGGCAAAGTATCCAAACTACCGCTGCCTACCCTAATTTCCAGTTCATCTGCTCTTTGTTCTGTGCTCTCTTTCTCCTCTTGGATTAACCTGTTGGGAATGGATGAAGAAATAAAATGACTAAACAAGTAATAACGGTTTGTCCTAAAATTTCTCAACGCAATTCAAACAGACTTTCCAGTGACTTAATGCAACTATCTCCTCAGGATAGCAGCCTCAACAGCTGATTTTTCAGGAATATCTCAGGGTTCCAATAACGCTATGCTTGGTGCTTACATAATATGCTAATCACCAGAATTTTTAGATGCTCATGCCATATCACTCACTCATGACCAGAGCAGAATCTCAGGATTTAAATCTCACAAAATTGAATTCCGTATGATCTCACTGAAAAGCTTTAGTCACTTGCTCTAAGATATAAAAAATTCATCTCTTGATCTTGAATTTTCAAGCCACTTCCCTAGAATTCAAGATCCAGAGGTTCTACTGTGTTTGTACAATACAACTGAACCAAAATTCAGGCAGAAAAAAACAACAAACCAGTATAGAGTAATATCTCTACCCCTCCAGTTATAACACAGACCATGAGATGTAAGAATTTTCATATTCCAGTGTAACTTTTCCCACCAGATAGCATAATCCTCCCACCCTCCTCTACTACCTACCCAAAAGCACCAAACAAGCCTTTAGGCTGATGACGAGCAGCAGGAGACCTGATAACTAGCACCAAATCAGACATTAAACAAAGACCAGAAGTAGGCACAACATATGCCATCAAGTCCAAAGATCCATTCATAATGGCTAAACAAGTAATATGTAATATGTATTTTTCTACAATATTAGAGAGATCATCTGATTTCAGCATCAGCTGATAATTTGCAACTCTTGATACACACAAACTTACCTGATTTCATTGTTGATTGCATCAAGCTGTTCCTGAAGCATGATGGCTAATGTCTGAGCTCCTGTGTGCCCTGATGGAGACAGAAGATCAACCCCTCCAAACAAAGACTCGCTATCATCTGTGCCCTCAGTATCACTGGCATCAAAAGCATGTGCCACATTAGCCAGCACATGAGCTTGTTGCAGTTTCTCCCATTCCTGTTCATTTAGAGTGTTCACCTGGAAAGAATGTAACAAAACATGATATAATCTTGGTGTTCACTATAGCAAAAACATTGTAAAGTTACTCACTATAAATTGATAACCCTGAAGAGAGTTTTTTTGAAATTATTAATGCCTGTGTGTGTATACTACCCTTCTAATGGTTGATGAGTAAATTGGGGATGAATAGGTGAAGTACATAATAGAGTTATTTTTTAAATCATGATTAGTTTGCTTGTATGCTTAATGTGTCTCTAATCTTTTTTAAAATTACATCTGGGGTGGATAACTTTTTGATGACTGAACAACGGAGTGGATCACCGATGATAAAACTGTAAAGACTTTCTGTTCAGGATACATGACCTCAAGAGTGACATTAACCAGTATTAAAGAAAAATGGAAAGACTAGGTACAAAATATGGTGAGAAAAGGATATGATGAAGAGTATACTATTATCCAAGAGGGTGATTTTTTTTTTCTTGACACTTAAAAAAATTGATAAAATAAAATCACAAGTAATGCGATATGCAATAACTTTTGCTAAATTTAACAATTTCGTAAGCTGGTGGGATTAACAAGACTTTAATCATAGCATACCAATGCAAGCAAACATCTGAAGATGCTATACATCATACCTTCGTAGGATCATCATTGAGAGCCTGCTCCCTTCCTCTCTGGTGACGACGTGATACATTATCTTCAAATGCATAGCCAGCCCTAATTAGAGAGGAAGCAAATTCTAAATCAGTATCTAGAACAATTTATCTTCACTTACCCCTTGAAAGAGGAAGATGCTTCAACAAGTTATACACGGGTGAAACATAAACACTCAATGTTAACAGCTCCCTCTTCAATACCATGTCCATGACTACTTTCCAATACTTCACATTTTCTTAGCAATCCTTATATTTAGTTTAATAAACCAAGATAACCCTGGCAACTACAACCTCTAGACAGAAGATAATAAACAGAGCAGTTTTAGCCTCACAACAAAGCACTTCTTTGATGACCTTGAACTACAGATGGTGAGCAACACCTCAGATTCTCACCACACTAAAATACTACTCACACTTAAATTACAAAATCCAGGACCCATAACCCACATTTACAACTCCCAGTCGCTGTTCAATGACTCACAGTTTTCATTCATAATTCATTTTTTAAGATTCATTACTTTAATATAACAATACATGATTTTCAACGTGATAACACTGAACATGTGAAGAGCAACAGGGTTATGTAAATTGGACACAAACCTCATTAATTGTTCCATCTGCATCCTTAATGTTTCCACTTCTTTCCTGTATCTCAAAAGATCATCATTTATTCGTTCCTGAAAATAACAATAACATGACAATCAACAATGGATTGACTGAACAAAGGAAGATGTACCTGAGTATAAGTCACATTACACAAAACAATTTTGATATACATTTGTTCCATGAGTCAGAGTAAAGTAATAACATGCCACAGAGTTTTAGTGATCACATGCTGACTGAACACTGCACCATTAAAAACGTCTAGCTTTCGATAAAATCAATCCCCCTGCTGTCACACAGCTTCTTGCAAATGCAACACCTTACAATAAAGAAAAAAAAAATGTCCCAATCATCAAGTGTCCATTGAAATACAATTCCGACCTTTTAAACAGTAAAATGACTCTTTAGCATGAAATAAAAATAGGGTGAAACCACAAAATGTTCTGATAATAGCATCTTTTGACACAAACTCTGTATATCACTTCTCTTTGCTTGTCTGAATATCTAAAAAGTGGCAGCAAATCCTTACCTTCTCTTGTTGTGTATCATCTAACAATTTGGTTATTCTTTGTAAGTCAGCAGTCAGTTGATTTTTCTCTTCTAAAGCATTCATCCTCTCTTTCAAGTGAAGCTGCAGTCGCTCATTGGATTCTGTCAGCAACCGATCAACAGTTGAAGACAGCCGCATGTTGTGTTCTTCATTCATTTTCTCACGCTGACGGGACTAAAAAATTAAATAATACAATAATGTTAATCTACCATCACATTCTGGCAATGTGCCAAACTATAACCATGGAGGCTAAAACAAAAGAAAATCTTACGCATTCATAAAAAGTATGAAAACACTTTGGTTCACTTCCAATTCCACAACAGCTTGTCTTTCTCTAAACCACCAACATCACCACTGTATGAAAGGTCAGGGATAGAATTCACATTTTTGTTACTACCTTGCTAAAGTACTATAATTGGCAAGTACTCTCTAAGTACTTATTAACCTGATGATGCCCATCTGCTTCATGGCAGCAGCAGCTGATAACTTACATTTTCCCATATCAGTTTTGTAATATTATCACTGCATACTGTTGTATATTTTAATAACATGCACAGAAAGAACATCACTTCAGTCTCAACTCTCCAAGCTTGTAATGTGGTATTTTCTATTTCCCCAAGCACTAAATTCTGCAAATAAAAAATCTGCATTAAACACAAAACTAACTTGCAAAATGAAAATTAGCATACATATGTCTAATTCAATCCCTGTCCTAGCATTGACCCAAATGTGGTTGTATCAAGTTGCACTATCACTACTCTCATTTACAGACAGATGGGCTGATGAAACTTTCACCATATGTGAACAGTGGGAATAAAACTTTAAATCTGAGGGTGTATCACCTTGCTGTACTTGTTCTAGATATTCTTGTCAATGTCATACATTATTGTGTGATCATCAGTTCTTGCTTGCTGCCACAAATACAAGCAGCATATAGCTACCAACAGAGGTTATAGAGACTTTGCATAGCTTTCATGCCATATTTCTATGATGAAACATACTTGGATCTAAATCTTGAGCCTCATATTAATAATCAAATTCACCTGGAGGTGCTCTTCTATGAGACACTGGCTCAAATACTGTGAATATAACATAGTAACTGACAGTCCTGCGATGTTTAGTATATTCTATCTTTTGCTATAACAGTCTTAGATGAAACTTCTGTCACATTATACTGACTCAATGTGTGGAGATAATTTAAAAACCATTTTATTACTTACCCTCAACAGTTCAGAATCCTTATCATGCAATGCTTGTTCTAAACTGAGAATTCTTTCCTCTGTGGACCCATGTCTTTCCTCCGCCTGGTGACAAGAGGAAAGAAAACTTGACCAGACCTGAGTACTCTTTACAGTAATACATGCAAGTGTAAGAAATGGGTTTCTAATTCCTTCCCAAGAACACACGACACAACACAGAAATATGAACTAGTGACATATAGGTATATAAGTAACATTACTAATCATCACCCCAAAGATTTGAGTCAAAGAAATCTCCACCAAAGTGCTATTATTCTGCACAAATACTAAAGTAAATTAATACTAACTTTATCAAACGGATGAACCTATGTCTTAAAATATCATTGTTTTTGTTTAAATCAAAGACATCTTCTGGAAAAAGAATTGAAACTGCCATGGTTATCATTATCATCATCATCATAAGTAATTAGTACCTGGCTTAAAGCTTCCAACCGCTGCTGCAACTCAGCTTCTATAGATGGCATGGCTTCCACCTTCTTCAGTGACTGTGCTAATTTCTGTTCTAGATGCTCCACCTTTTCTTGTAGGCTTCTTATTTTTTCCTCAGCCTGGGAAGGAAAGTAAACATAAATCTTCATCCATTACAAAGAATCTAGAGACTGCGAAGTTTTCTGAAGACTATTGTTTTAATTTTCAACTCTACATTCTTCTCTACTCCCTCCCCCCTTTGCACCCTCCCCCCAAATCTATATCAATAGCAATACATAATACTTAATTTGAAATTCAATAAAGGCTTAATGAAAGCACATCATCATATAGGCATGAAGTATATGACGAGTGTGAGTTATATACCTGGACGTGTTTGGCCTTAGATCTTCATAAATTTGAACATAATAAAGTATAACAAATCAAACATTGCAGAAAAATTTGTCTTTAATTTTCAGGCTTTTGCAATCTCATCCATTGTGTTAACATGTTCAGGGTTAAATAATTAGTCAAGACGTAAAACCATCTTGAGACATAAGGTTTTATATTGTATGACCTAATAAGTGGAATTTTACCCTGCAGGCCTACTTTGATGGCAGAGAATACTCAAAACTGAGACATCCCCAATTTCATAGCAAAATAAAAAAACCACATGTGAATGTATCAAAGAAGGTGCTAAAGTGGATGCCATTTCACCTGTTTGAAACAACTTACACTTCGCAGACTAGCATCTTTGGCTTGAACTTCAGCTTCCAATTTGTCATTCAAATCATGCACCGATGTGGACTCTCTCTGAGCATTAAGATAACGTTTCTCTAGGGTTGCTATCCTCTCTTCCTGATCCTCCTTCTGTGCTTGTGACTGAGATGAAAAGAAAGAAGTAATACACTGAAATGATGCTGTGAGTATGAGGGTGCTCCTCACATAGTCTATGTTCAGTATCTGACTGAAGACTGGTCAGTTTCTGCCCTGCTGCACATTGATATAGGTCTGACAGTGAAGCCGTGGACAATGTTATAGAATCTCTGTTTTCAGATAAAGCAGAAGTTACCATATCAAAGTAAAACTAATGAAGAGAATCTAATGATACAAAGAATGGGAGAGTTAAACTGGTTAAATGAATGTGCAGGATGTTATTGTGTTTTAAGTCTTCAACCAGATGCAAGGAAAGCAACACGGTTGCATGTCATTTGTCCTCATGTTGTCAGTCTTCAGAGAGATATAGTAGTTTGGTCTTGCAGTAACTTAAATTATTATAAACATTTCCCATGAAGGACCATCAATTTCCTTATTTGGACAACAAGGCATAATGTTATGTACCCACATCTTATGAAGTGAGAAGGCCATGCAGGAAAATGAACAAAATTTTTCTTGCTGCGTCAGATCACAAATAAGACTATATCATTAAAATATTATATGAACACTTCTCTGTTGCAAATGGTAGCAACAAGTAATGACATATTCAACTTACAAATGGTTAGATAAATAAGAGTCTGATGGGCATATTTTCAGCACCATGAAACCAATACAGAAATAATCATGAGCAATTTCTAGAAATAATATCTCTCTAGCACAAGTATCAGGTTCACATATCTGATGTGATTAGGCTTTGGTATCAATTCTGATCTTACATCTTCCACTGGTGACAATTTATGATCTATATGAACGTCCAAAGCAACTTAAAATCAGGATATTATCAAAGGTATCCAATCAGTCAGGCAGATGGACCAAAATTTAATTTGCACTCTGCTGGTCATTTGCAAACAAGATGAGCCCTTATCTAATGCTACATGAGGCTTGGAGCAAACAACTGAGACATAACTGATACACATTGCTGCAGTCTATTCAGCTCACAGTTTTGACTTTCAGTTTTTCAGAGTAGTCCTCTCTTTTAGCTTGTATATTTTTCTAATCTTTCCACCTTCTTCAGAAATGTTTTACCCTTTGATACACTGTCACACGAGAAATTGGGTATTCCAGAGATGTTTCTTGCATATTTTAATATTTACTCTGTTTTCTTGTTGATTAGCGCACAAAAATCTACCTGCGAGAGGGAATATCAGATTTTGTACCTATAGCTTGCTAAAGTTTTATTTGCGCAGTGATAACCAGTGGCTGTCTTTGACAGTCTGTAACTTATGTTTGAAAAACAGCAGCAGTACCACACTTCGTATACAGTTAGATAAAAGCAATATTTTTCGGTGGTGCTGTGAGGGATAGCATTATTTGGTTGATCCTAGCCTCATCATCTGACAAATCTTCACCTCTCGGAGATCACGTTGCAATTTGTTGACGGTCTCCTGAGCCTTAACCAGATCCTTCTGACAAGTAGTATAATTCTCGTCAAGCTCTGTCATCTTGTTGTTCAGCTCCAGCATTCTGGTTCTAGCAGCTGTCAGTTCTGTATTTTGCTTCTCTACAGTCTCCTGTAGGTCCATGACTCTGCCCACATCTGAATCAGGTTCTATAGAGCCATTGGACAATCTCTGTAAGTACAAACATAAGAAAATGCATTCAGTCAGTGAGATAATTAGATATGGAAATGAAATGCAATGTTAATGGATACATAGCACAAAATGAACTGAGAGATATTAACCATCTCAGAGTAAGTATTGGCATGCTGAATTAAAACATATTTCATCATTCAGATTGCAAAGGGCCCCCATGTTCTCTATAAACTGTGAATATTCATCACTTTGCTATGGGAGCCATGATTTTTCCACTATCCTTACACGCAATGCGCTTCAAATATGTGAAACATGATCTTAAATGGATGACAACCTGCCAGGAATAAGAATGAAACGGAGCAGGAAATGTCACCCATAATAGCATTTACAGGATATGTTTATAGTCTTTCAAGATTTTTCCAGGAGTGTGTACAATAATATTTGTTCTGAAATTTTCTGATGTCTCAGAACTTCATTCTGAAGTTCCAAGAATTTTCCAGCTTCCCAGGATCAACAGAAAAGCACAAGATGCTAAATCAAAATCTCAGACAAAGTTCAGTCCAACAGTCAGACCCCATGATTTCACTTACCTTAGGTAGGCTGGTGGTGGTTGTGGTGGAAGACTCACGTGAGTCAGCATCTCCCTGACTAGTAGAGTCTGTACGGTTGGACTTAATGTCCTCTGCGCTGCCGCTGGAGTGGCGAGATTTTGTCGCCTGTTCTCGGAATGTGAACAACTGGAAAAAGACAACACAGAATTTTAGATATGGAAACTTCACTGATCCATCAGCCATGAATCTTGACATTCCTACATGTCAGAAAACAGCTATCCATACAAACAATATATATCAAGCAGACTACAAAAACATGTATTAGAAAGATTTGTGTTTGACTCTCACAAATTTGTCACCATCATGAGCACAGGGTGACAGTTAAACAATTCAGTGAAATGAGCTACTACCCTGCAAACAAGATCTTTAAGCAAAATTCACTCTCTTTGCCAATAACTCACCTCTTGATTGGCACTTGCTAGCTCCTCCTCCAACTGGGCTACCCGTTCTAAGGCAACACGAAGTCGTTCTCGTACCTGATGTGAAAAGAAAATGATAAAAAGAAAAGAAAGAAAAAGAAATTTTCACTGATCTATTCACATCATATTTCAGCTGGAGTAAACTGGAGTGAGACAGAAAAAATGTAACAAGCTGTCAGAAGATTTTCTTCTGGCAAAATAGTTGTGGAGGAGAGAGGAGAGGAGAGGGGAGGGGAGGGGNAGAGGAGAGGAGAGGAGAGGAGAGGAGAGGAGAGGAGAGGAGAGGAGAGGAGAGGAGAGGAGAGGAGAGGAGAGGAGAGGAGAGAAGAGGAGAGGAGAGGAGAGGAGAAAAGAGAGAAAAAAGAAGAGGAAAGGAAAGGAGAGGAAAGGGGAGGGGAGATGAGGCGAGGCGAGGCAAGGTGAGGCGAGGTGAGGTGAGGCGAAGAAAGGTAAGGAAAGAAAAGACAAGGCGAGGCAAGGAAAGGCAAGGAAAGGCAGGAAAAGGAAAGGCAAGGAAAGGAAGGGAGAGAGGGAGGAGGAGGAGGAGGAGAAGGAGGAGGAGGAAGAGGAGGAGGAGAGAATTAAAAAAAAAGAAATGTGAAGTTAAAGAAAGAGAAAGGACAATAGAAGGAAAGACAAACATCAATGCACTACCTTCTCATCCAATGCCTTGTGATGTTCAAATAGAGACTTGAGGGCCTTGAGGACCTCAACCTCACTGGACACACCAGCAGGAGATGAAGCCTGACGCTTGACCACTGTCATTCTTAGTGACCGTTCGTGGCGTGAGACCAGGCACTCAAGGTGTTCAAGTAATAACTGCAGATGGTAGATAAGATTAATCAAGAGAAAGCTAAATTACCATTAAGACCGCGGAAAAGATATATTTCCTCTCTATTAAAATTCAACTGCTAAAAAAAGAACTTTCTCATCTGCAAGAGGCGGCTTAAGCATTCATTACAAAGAGACATGAGTACTCTCCCCTCCTTCCCCTGTACAAGCCCACCCCACTCCTCCAAGCCAATTCTGAGCCACTGTGATACACTTCGTGGTGAGTACCCCACAGTCCCAATTTGCATCTTTTTATAATACTTACCCTAGTATTATTCCTTTCAGCCTTGAGCTCAGCTATTTCTTCTTCCCTCTCCAGCAGCTGTTCTCTCACTTGGTTCAGTTCTTTAGTAACTGTGTTTAGTTCCTGGAAATACCAGCAACTGGACTAAAGACATGTCACAGGCATTCTGCAGCACAACTTAACTCCATTCATTTCTAGCTAGAGGCATGAAGTCATCAGTATTCACAGAATCCAACAAGCAGGTAGCAAAGGTTTCACTATTAGCAATTTCTTCAGGTCATAGGAGCTGGAGATGACATTTCCCCTTTGTCATAAATTTGAGTGGGATTTGTAAATTTTATAAGGGAGTTTAGGTTTTCTCAGTCTAAACTTTGGTGTGCACGATAAAAAGTGAGATGCATACATTCAATATATTTTTAGAGGGGGACTTTAAAATTAATTGAGCAAATCACATGATCATGGTCTGGAGAAAACACTCCACTATCCTACCAGATGTCACTGGCTGACACCAGAAGAAATGGAATGTTGTATTATCATTCATATGTGATGGAGAAAAGTGGGTAGCACTGCGTAAATTCTTAATTTAATGATCTGGATTGATAGTGCTACTCTATTGACGTACACATTTTCACTAGACAGAGCGTGCCATAGAGGATGGACTGCAGCAGAAAGTAAATTGTGAGTCAGCTCATCAATTAAAAATCAGTCAGGAAGATGTCTGTTTTAAAAAAAGGATGTCAAAGACTGAAAATCTGAAAACTTATTTTAACTGAGTGATTAAAGCAGAGTGACTGCTGGGCTGAAAATTGAAAAAGAACAAACCTTTATAACGTAAGTGTCAGAAAGTGAGTATGTGCATATTTGAAAGTGAGTGAGTGACAGATAGTGAGTGAGTAAGTGACAGATAGTGAGTGAGTGACAATGTGGGGGAGAAAGAACATGGCATTGGCCACAAATCAAGAGAGAGGCAGTGAGCAGTGAATGTTTGGAAAGTATGGACAGGGTTGCGCAGAGAGTAGATTTTATATGGGGTCACACTGTTACAATCAGCGTTCTCCATGCACTTTCTACTAGGAAGCAATCACTTAGCCAACCACTTAACACATTCATATCAGAGGATATAATTACAGTAAGCATGAGGCAGCGTGAAAGAACATTAGCAGTATTTGCTGAGCTCTAAGGCACTTATCACAAGTCTGAAATTCCTGAAGCGAAAGTCCTCAGTCTTATGTCAATCATGAGTCAAAATATTATTAATAAAAATAATTAAATCTGAGTTCTGACATCCTGCCCTCACCCCCTCTTCCTTTCCCAGTGAGAACTGGAAGCAATGAGGTTATTGTTTTTTGGGTGGGTGGG
>JAWQUT010000019.1:1706186-1771393 GCA_033807755.1 Ellobium chinense | reverse complement strand
TACCAAAGAAACAAAAAAGCCCTGCTTGTAGAATAGTTTGTGTGGATCATGGGAAATCTAAGTAAATTAGTAAAGGGCAAAGGTGCATGACTCATTGCTTCTTAGTCAATGAAGAAAAACAAAATGTTACCAAAGAAACAAACAAGCCCTGCTTGTAGAATAGTTTGTGTGGATCATGGGAAATATAAGTAAATTAGTAAAGGGCAAAGGTGCATGACTCATTGCTTCTTAGTCGAACAAACTTGAGCTAATCCATGTTATGTGATTCAGTAGTTGTCTCCACAGCCCTTTCCATGATTTGCAAGGGGTTTCCATGGAAGCAGTACAGGAATTTGATCACTTGACACAGCAAACTTAAATAAATTAGATTTAAACATTATGACATAGAACTAGGGTTGTGCCCTTATTGTGACATTGGATTCTGACACATGTACCCTTTTTAAACTTAATTTACTTAGAAGAAGTCAACTAAATTGAAAAAAGTCTACACATGTGTATGATGATATTCATCTATGGAAGTGCACACTTGCAGGAAATCTGGACGGAATAGTTTAAGTGCTTCAGAGCCCGAAGTAGGCTATAGTTTTGCCATTTTGATTTGGGGGAGGGTAGGGAGGTACGAGTTAAGCTTAAAATTAAAGTCATCTCTCAAGAAGATATAGCCTTATTTTGACTAAGAGTGTTATTTAATGTAGTCAGAGTACATAATGCACTTGTTAAACAAATTGACATGACATGTGTTTATGTAAAAAAAAATGAAGAAAAAAATAAATATTTCAATCCAATAGTTAATAGTCTCTCTCATGAAGCCATTTTCAAGGGCAGATAACTTCAAATTTTAATAAGACACAAATGTTTTAATTTTTTAACAAAAGCTAATCAGGTTACCAAATTTCAGATCTCTAGTTTTTTACTTTTAAAGTCAAAAGATCTCAGACATAGACTTGGCAGCAATTTTTCATATAATCACATAAAATAATTGCCTTGAAATTTCAAAGATTCATGAAAAATTCAAATGTCAATATTTTCAGCTGAAAATTTGCACTTATGAGTGTGCCAAGTTTCAAGAAAATCGAAATGGGTGTAACGATAAATTCCTAAAATCCTGGACCACTAGACATGGAATATCATTCCTGTTGCTCAAGATCCCTACACAATGGAAAGGTAGCATAGCGAAGAGCAGTGTCTAATTATTTTTACTGCATTTGCCTTGGACTGGACAGGAAATAGAAATATAGGAAACACAACTCTCACAGCCAGCCACTCAACATTCTGAAAGTCTTCTTCTCAGCACCCTGCACCTTGTGAGTAACAAAGCCAAATTTAGTAAAGTGTTGAATTGTGAAAAGGGCTCTTCAACCTCATCTTCAAACAATCATATTAAATTTTGCTTTTATCTACTTTTAACAACTAGGGAGCCAAAAAAAACCCAAACCATTATTTTCACACAAAAAAACCAAAAAACCAATGACATAAATTCACTAACAACACTGCTCACTGCTTGAAGTTCAAGACAGGAAACCAGTGAGAGAAGAATCTAGTAAGCCTATGAGTCCTAAAAAGGTAATAATTTACTATTAAGTTGTGAATCTAGACAGATTATTTTCTACAAAATTAAACAGACCAAAAAAAAAATATTACACCAGAGAAATCGATGGTACATAATTGCTAACTAATACTTGTATGCTATAACTGATACTTGTATTTATAATTCACAGTGCCCTAATCAGTTTCTGGGTAATAATTAGAAAGTTTTAAATGGATTAGTTGCACAACAGAAAATTACATATTTTTTTTTTTAGTATAGTATTCCTTTAAAAATATGAGCACAGCTGAATTATTACAAACTGCTGACTTGAAAGTGAAAAATAAAGTTATAAATCTTTCTTTTTTGATTCAGTGACTGATTTAAGACTTAAACAAACTGTATCATTACCACAGCAGTGCTATTCCAAGAAAAAGCCTAAAAATTTACACCTCTTTCTACTCAGTTTTACTTTGGGTGTTGTTGTTTTTTTTTAATTAAACAAAATAATTACTTTGTAACATTAACAATGATGAAAGTGCCATAAATTCTAATATTATATTCATGTGCACTTTTTCATTCTTAATTAAATTTCCAGAAAATACTGCTCAAGAAAAAACACCAATATCAAGGCATTTAAGATAGCCCAAAGAGTAACAGATGTATTTAAGAGAGAAATACAACACTCCACTGGTAGTGTAGTGTGTTATCAGCCCTAAAGCACAGTGCTGAAAAATATTGGGACAACTGCTTCTCATCTGCCCTCACATTTCCTTCATTCCATTATCTCTATAATCTGGGTTCCTCTATTAAACTTTTGTGGTCACAGAATGAATGGGGGAGAATGGATCAATAACACAGCATTCCTGCCCAGAACGAGGGTGCAATGACATCATTCAAGGGAGCTAGTCCAAAATTCAATCACAATTCACACACTTGTAGTCACATGTGCTACCAAATATTCACCCTCTCTTGCTATATAAATCAGATGTTCACAATGACAACCAGACCACTGCTGAGTGTTCTCATAAAATGTCAAAGAGAACACTCCCATTCTCTATGTCAAAAATGTGATAGGCATACAATTATTACATATTTCCCCACAGAATCTGAAGCTTGAGTGCTGACTCATGTTTTATCTAAGGTACAAAAGTGGTGTTTAAAACTTACCTGGGGTGTAGTTTGCTGCAGCTGTTTTTGCATAATTTCCCTATCTTTATTTGACTCGAGCAGTTTGGCCTCTGCCAGGTCCAGCGCTTCCTGTTTTTCTCGCAGACTCTCCATCAACTTATCTCTTTCATCCAACATATTCACCATCAACTGCTCGAAATTTGAGTCGTCACCCGAACCCTGTGACTCCCTATCGTTTGAACCATCTTCTGAGATGGTGGGCATCACGTCGCACATCATCTTGTCGTGCGGTTGAGAGATCTAAGATCTCAGACTACCAAATAATTTTCTTACGAATGGAGCTTCGGATTCTGCGAGTGCGACAGAGATCCGTAGAATCATAGCAGTCACAACACCGGTGCTTAAACTAGCCGGTTTACATTATGCAAGACACACAAAGCACACACAGGTGAATTAGATAGGTAGATTTGCATGTCCAGTAATCATTCAGTTCATATTCAATCCATGATGTTCTATAATATTTCCTCTAAGTCGCGTGGAAAAGCACACATAATCAACCTCGTAGCAAACAAGGGAGGCCATTTTCCTGACGGAAAGTGTGTCACACCCACAATGCATCATCATGTCGAGATAACTCCATCGGACTTTCCATAAGGGGGCGTCGTCCATGAAGTCAAGCTAACGCAGACTAACACAAAAACCGTAGAATTGCGTCTACATGCCGAAAGCTTTACCGAAATTAACCGCCGATGCGTCGAAAGAAAATGGCGTCAACGGCGTATTGCACCACTTTCGGTTTTACTTGTAATCCCCAAAATCTGCATGTCGGCAATGGAAGGGGCCAATGAATCTTCCGCGAACGAAGAGGATTTTGAGGACGAAATGCCGAAAGGTGGAAAGAAGGGAGGAAAACGACAGGGTCTACTGAGTATTTCAGGTTTGTAGGCTATAAGTATAGTCTAGCACCGGAACAGTATCAGTAGTGACAGTAGAAGTAGAGCTGGACTAGACCTAGACTAGTGCTTGATAATGATAGATCTCTACTAGTCAGACAAGTGAATCTAGTCTAGATTTATCTTGTAGACCATCAGACGGATTATCTGAATTTCCGTATTTTTAGCCTGGCCTCACTTACAAAAGATAAAGTTTACTATACAAATCTGTCGGCTCATGTTACTTTTTTAGTTTTTTTTTTTAGTGGCGATGGCTTTTAATGATTATTAGGCATGCATGATTAGGATTAGCCTTAGGGACCCAAACATGATGGACAATAGGTTAGAGACCTCTCATCTCAGTGTCCATGGGCATAGGGGTTAGGGACCTTTGCCTGCATTATTATCGCTTTAAGAAGTTTACCAATTTGTCCCACAGATGTTATTGGTCAGTGTCATTATATGGTTTAGATCTAGTCTAGTCTAGATCTAGCTCCAGAAAGATTTCCGAGGGTGCTTCACATCTCTAATGAGAAAATTCATGAGGTTGTAAGCCAAAATAGCTCAGGTCTATCATATCAGCATGATAATCGGGCACTGAACCTCTCAGCTAATGCTTCCCAGTACCAGTTTGACAATTTTGACAAAGGTTTTTCACAATGAGCAAAACTGCATTGTTACAGCTAATGAAAAATTAGGAATTGGAATTCATTTCTACTTTTACCATCCAACTCTGACCCTAACCCTAATGCCCACTGAGACAAGAGCACAGCCCAAGTGAGCCCCTAACCCTGATGTCCATCGAGACAATAGCATCGGTCGAGGCTAGTCCCTAACCCTATTGAGTCTAATGTCCATCGAGACAAGAGCATCAGTCAAGGCTAGTCCCTAACCCTATTGAGTTTAATGTCCATCGAGACAGGAGCATCATTAGTTTTCTGATTCCACCTCTCTATTTTCTGTATCCATGTTTAAATTGTTTTTAAGCAGTTTTTTTTTCCAGACAAAGTGATTAAACAGTTAGAATCCTTAAATGCCATAGTCCCTTCTAAAAAACTAGTATGATCGTACGTTGATCTCACCTACTATCCAGCACTCCATGTTTGCACTACTTGAGAAATTTCTCTAAAAATTTAAATATTCCCCCTCAAATTTATGACAAAGGTATCAAAGGAGGATTCTCTCCCAACTCATGTGACCTAGAGAAAACTGTTGGAATGACTTTTCCAACAAAAGAAATGACTGGTGTCCTAACCCAGTTCTTCTGTTCAGTTCTAAAGATGATCTTTTGGCAGCGAATGGTGAGTTTTTGGGCATTAGAACTCTTCTTAGAAAAGAATGTATAAAATTGTTATAGTTTGTAAAAAAAAATATTCATATATGATTTAGTGGGTGCTGGATGTGTGAAGTGCAATTTGAATTTTTCCCCTAGTTCAGGGTTAGTGTTGCAGACTCTCACAGCCTACTATGAATGTCCAAATAATACTACAGTGTGAACTAATAGTACAGAGTGGAAAGATGGAGAATTTTAATAATAGTTCAGGCCAGAATAAAAGTACAAGGTGAAAAGATAGAGAAAATGTAATAAGGATGCAATTAACATAAGTATGGCAGAAACTGCCTTGATGGTTTATATACATGTATGATTATTCAGACTCATAGTATGTGGCTAGCCTTTGTGAAAGGTAAACTTTATATTTAGCGTTATCAAAAATACTTGTACTGGTATGAACAGTAGGGGAAGCATTGGTACCAGAACTGTTGGAACTACTTTTTCTGTTATTATGGTCATGTGAGCACAGCTGTCTTTCAAGGGGCTGTTAATCAAGACTAATTGAACTGTATTCGTACAGCAGTAGTGCTTTTTTGTGACTATGGCTGCTAAAGGAAAAAGGAGCCTTGCAACTGTTCATCAAACTACCAGGCTGAAAGTTGTTGTTTTTTTCCTTTGTGATAACTGGATCATGGATCAATAATGTATAATAGCTAGCAAGAATATTGTAAAATGATGTGGGAAAATAGTATGAAAGACATCTCTGAAGCATAATTAATTTTGTTAATGATTGGATAGATTCATCGTAACCACTTCAGCCAGTATTTCCTCTTGCCATTTTTTACCTCCTACAGAAGACCTGTGAAAGTTAGGTCAGATGTACTCTTCCTCTTTCTTTCCCATATAACTGTGGTGAATCCTATTTTGGCCATTATTAGAGTGAGAAGATGGTCTATAATATTATTTATAATATCAATGAAGACCCCATTATCAACAGTAAAATTAACAACAATTCACAGACTTCACTTATATGTTGCTTGATGATGTGCTTCCCAGTGCTTCTGTCCAGTTCAGAAGGTCATCTTTTGGCATGGATTCATGAGATGACACATGTCTTTTCATATTTGTCATATTTCCTGAAGTAAAGAAAACGTAAAGGACTAAAGTAATTCTGCATGGCTAAGGATTTTTTTCAAGCCCCATTGATTTGAGGAGGGTGAGGGAGGACTGACCAACACTGTAAAACTTGATAAGATGATATATGTAGATGTTTCATTTTATTTGCAGATATCACACTGCATGACTTTGCTGACTGTGCAAGGCCACAGTCATGTGGTCGTATGAAGAAATCGGTGGTTGGTGCGATGGCAGCTGCAGGTATTAATGCCATTGTTGCTATTATTTGTTAAGATTGCTACTAAATTGATATCAAACCAATTCGCATTTCTAGGCTTGATATTTTAAGAGTGTGGTGATTTGACCCAATAATAAATGCATTAAAAGAAACTATTTCAGAATAATGGGATGTTTCATCAGAGCACTAGTTCTAAGTACTTATATTTGTTACAGTTTAGTCCTCAAGAGTTATTGTAGAAATTATGGACTGGATTGCTTAAGAGTACTGAACACAGAAACACTTGAAGTCTGCTCCTTTAGTCTAAGATAATGACCAAAAGTCTATTTTAAATTTGTTGAGTGAATGAAGTTTTCTCACTTTTTTTGGTTTACGACCAAATTCTTGCACTCATGACCACTCTGTTATGTGCTTATGAATTAGTTCAAAATCCAGCAAAGAGGATTTCAACAACTTTTCCATGTTGCTCCTTTGCAGCAGCGTTTTTCCTATTTTCCCAAGATAGTTTTGAAATTGCCTGGAAAACACGCTAATTGTGTTCATTCAGTCAAAGGGGAAGTAACCCTAAATCCACAATTTACTGTACTAAGATTTCTACCGTTAATAGGTTTTATTGATGTAGGATGTCTACCCATTTCCACAGTAAGGGTAAATTTAGTGGGCACGAGACATATTTATGAGGCAGCAGTAAAGTGTTAAAATTCTATCAAGCATGCAACTGGTAAAACAAGGCAGCAGCAAAATGTTAAAATTCCATTAAGTGTGCAACTGATATAAGAAATTATATCATTTTCTTATTTTCAACTGTTCTTCATTCTGCCAGCCATTCCTAAGCAAACTAGTGCTCAGGGTTCTACGGACAATATGGAGCAAGAGGACCTTAGTTGGTTTGAGAAAGATCTTGAGGATTTTGTTATAGAAGATGTTCCAGCAGAAGAGGAGGAGGATTTAAGTGCCATTAGTGGTGAGTAAATTTTAGCAAAGTTAGTAATCACGGAATGTTATTTGGTCATTGACAGAGCATTTAGAGGTGAAATGGAAAAGAAGGATTTCGCTTGTAGTGGGCAGAGTCCTTAGGGCTGAGGTTAAGGGGTAAAGACATTCCATCCATCAATCCTTGAATGCAGTGAGACCACTGGGACTTGCTGAATTTCTGAACTTTCATTAAAGTTGTGTAAAAGAAAAGATGTGACCTAATTTAATCATTTATATTTGCTCAGCTAAATGGATCAAACTCTGCAAACATTGGAATATGAAACTTTTGTGCGTGAATCACTCCCTGTGTTTAAATTTATTAGACTGTCTTTACTTGGCTACTTTCATTTTATCATATGATGATCAAAAACATACAACCTCTCTGTTTCAAATCTAAGATCATGGGCCCCTTCTCTGGTCACCTCTTCCTGTTATCAGTTGAGTGGGGACAGACATTTGCACTATTTTAGTGGACAGTACACTTGTTCAGACAGTAAGAAGATGGACAAATCAAGTTGAAGCAGTGTCAGTATTAGACCTCGTACCATTCTGAGTGGAATCTACTTGCTTGATTGTGGCAAAGGTTTATAGAGACAAATTTGCAGATACACGTTTCAGAAAATGAATGAAAGTATTAAAATGTTTTCTGTCTGTCATAAAATTAATGTACATTGCTTAGCTGGAATGGGCAACATTATTTTCATGAAGCTTAAAGGAAAGTTGCATCGTCCTACAGACCATGTTAATTCATACGATACCCTGTTATTCCAATAAAACATTTTTTCAAGTGTCTTTCAACATGATATATGGTAATGCCTCTGTCTATTCCAGACAACCTATAGGGTTACATTATGCAAAGTCTGAATTCTTACACCCACTGCGTGCCTGGCGACCATAAGCTTACATGAAATACGTCTAGCCAGTACTCTGCGGACGAGTGATAACATGCCCGTATATGTCTTTTAATTCCACTGTAAGCGGCAGCTGTGTCAAACAAAATCATGCTGAGGCAATAAAAACACAGGATACTTTACCTGGCTTATACAGGTAAACTTTACTTTTGAATTTGGATGACCAAAACCTTAACTGAAAGCTGAATAATACATAGTCAGATAGAGGTGTCTTTAGTTGCTGGAATTCGGTGACGTCATCATTTTTGCCACAAGCCACTGCTGTCCGGGAAAGGGGAATAACTCTATACATAAGGGCAAATCCCAGTCACTCCACTTGTTTTTACACACACACAGAGTAGCAAAACGATGCTCCTCCTTCTCCAGATTCTCTTAGTATGCACCATAGTTAATTTCCAGAGGAAAAAAGTACTACTGGAAACTGGAAAACAAAATTATTTTTAATGTGCATATCCACATCCAGTTTAACCCCAAGATTATGACTCCCTCATAACTATGACTTTCTTGCCACTGAAATCTGAAAAGCCAGAGGTCTGGTTGACTTGAAATTTGGCACTGAAGAAGCTTCATCTATTGGGAGTGCGTGAATGAAATGCCAGAATAATTAGTACAACTTAAGATATTCTTCATAATGTAAACCCTGTCCCGGCTTTTACTGTCATTGTGCGCATCATTTAGTCTAGTGTTTTTATTTTTCCAGTTGTCATGTCACATTTTCTCTTAATGTTACCAAAAATTGTGATGTCCTAAGTGGGTGACATGAAGACAGGAACAGATTATCATTTCTGTCAGCAAGTGTGAATGGCCTGTGAGAGTTTTCAGGAAAAGCGTTGTCTGGATGAAAAACAGACTATTTTTTTCTTTCATCAGCAGTCACAACAAGTCACACAAAAAAGAAATCCAGGAAAAAGGAAGATCATAGTGGAATTATATACCCACTAGATCTGTGGTATTTGCTTTCTGAGTATGTGCATGCAGAGGATGTAGGCAGGTTTGCAGGCATATGTAAGGGAGCTTACCTTGTCACACAGACTGCTGCATTCTGGCGGAAATTGTATGAAAGGTTTGTAATGAACAAGAATTTTCTCAAGAATATCACATGCATTGCTAACGGACAGTTTAAGAATTCCATGAAAAATATTTTTCTCTCTTTCCTGAGGTAATTAAGATGGTTTAGTGATCGTCAGAGCATTTGATTAAAGATGTTAGAACTTTAAGCAGAGAGACCATTTTTCAGAGAATTCTCTGACTACAAAGAGAACAGAAAAAAGGCTATTTTACACTGGTCTAGTAAACTGCTTGGCTAGAAAAGCCACAGTCAAACAATGAATAAAAGATGGCTGCTTGTTTTGAATATTCTTCTTCTGTATTATGTAATTTTGTAATAATGGGCTTAATTTTTTTTTGGTCTCTTTTCTTTTTTTTTTTTTTAAACCTTATGTAAAGTATGATCAGTATTATCTTTAAACATTCAGAAAATTTTGTGAAAAGTGTGTCACTTTTCTGGTAAAGTTGAAGAGCCTGAAGATTTGCAGAGGTGAGTGAAAAAGGAAAGAAAGTTAAGTTTCAGTGTACTCATTAGTTGTAGGAATTTTACAGGCTTGCAGGTTACATTCTTTTTCCTTTTATAGTTTAGGAATGGAAATCAGTTTTCCTGTTACTAATTTAAAATGTGTCTTTTTGTTATGATGAGTGTTATTTTTTTCTAATTGTCTTGGCTCATCCATCATGTAACCTGTTGACTTGCAAATTTATTTCATTGAGTCTTGTGAATGTGACCCATCTTTTCATTTCTTCTGCTCAGATATTATCGTGGAGGTAAAGAAGGTTTTCCTGATCTTGTAAAACCACCAAGTATGGAGAGGCTGCATGGACTGCGAGCAAGAGTTATACGCTCTTTGTTTTACTTCCACCCCCCTCTAATGGCTACTGTCCAGGCTCGAGGACCAATGGATGATGAACCACATTGTCTCAAGGGTGAGCACCCAAGGGCATGTCATTGTCACTAACTTGATCAAATGGTTAAGTCATATGATTTTGAAGTTTTTAATTTACAAGGCATGTGAACAAAATTATGCATGGGTATTGTCTCAAACAAACACATGTTTAGGCCTACATAGCACAACGAAGTCAGGATCAAGACATCACACCTAGATCTAATCCATTGTGTTCAGGTATCTCTCACGATTCCCTTGACTATAAATGGTAGAATGATTTCCTGGGCTGATGATTCCTATTTTCATCAGCTAATCAAGACATTGCTTTGCCAACTCCAAGAAATTGGTCTGCTGCAGGTGATGAGAAATACCCAAAGTGATAAAATAACTAAAAAATCACAGAAAGCATATTTTGTTGTTCTTAATTTGACTAAAACTAGGCAGGCATGGATGTTATTATCTTATTAGTCAAGTAATGCCACATCCTGTAGTAAGTGAGGAGTAGAGAAAAGGCAGACTCCCAAACCTGTCTGTCCATCCATTAATCTGCAGTTGCCTTAATCTCTCTCTTATATTGTCCTTCACTCTTACTTGCTCACTGTCACATGTCTGTTCACTCCACCTCATCTCCCCCTATATCCTTCTACATGCCCTCTCCTGCAACAAATGGCTAGGGCCTAAACATGCATTCTGAGGCACCATATCTTCTTAGTCTGTGTTATTATTGTGAGGGATTCTGCTTTGTTTGATAATGGAGCCTTATTGTTTTGCCACATTACCCAGATAATTTTCACTGATAATAAAGAAGCCAAGTGTCTGAAAACTTTAATCTTTCAAGAAAAACTTTGAATATTGATGCCATTACAATCTATCTTAGGTACATTTTCCTCTTACATGATTTAACTTCATAAATTTTCAATTGTTAGGCTTTGCATTACTGTGTTGTATTCACGTCTAGCTCATCTAGCTGATCTTTTTATAACAAATCTGCCTATGTACAACAGTCTTGACATCACTGAGACTGTCCATGACAGAATTTTATATAGGTAAAGATGATGTAGGTGTTTGTATGTTAATCTGACCTCTGTATAACAACCAGGTCACAGATGTCTCTTGGCATGGCACCAACCAGCAACCAAGGGATGGCAGTTTTGTTTCAAATTCCAGAGACCCTCTCTACAACCACTGTCTAGTCGCCCAGTCACCAAACTGGATGTTTACCATGGTAAGATAAGTTTGTCCATCAATGCTGTGGCGAGTCGGGCAAATTGCATCATATCAGAATAACAACTCTCAGAAGGTTTTACAGAGGCTCAGTTTTTGAGTGCCCCGCATACAGCATGTGCACAGTTATTTTAAATTTGTGATTCTTGGAGGCCTGAAGTCTCCAGATTCAACTGATTAGATCCATTCAGACTCACCGAAGATTTTATGACACATCCAGTTTCATGAACAAAGAAGGACACAGATTTATTGTACACTTTTCTTGTATAAAACATATAAATAATCTATTTCTGACTTCATGTTTGAGCTGATAACCGTGATAAGTATCAGGATTGAAGGGCTTCATAATTCTAGAATTCAGATGTCTCAGTGGGTGACATATCAGATTAATTAAAAGTATTAGTTTCAGCAGGTTTTTCAACCCTTTTGAGATAGCCTCATAAATTTAATGTAATGGGGCTTGCCTTGGATATCAGATAACAAAATGATGCTGAAGGGTAGTGTAGTGGGATGAGATTTTTAGTGGTTTATGAGTTCTAAGTCATATAAGACACCTCTGCACGATAAGGCTTTAGTCCAGAACAGGGCAAACTTGTTAAACTTACCTGTGTTTGGCAATAACCAGTTCTTTCCTCTGCCATATGGATGTGCTGTCACATAAGCATTTTGTTAATTTATGTAGATTCGTTTGGTGTTTTAAATCAAATAGACAGATCTTCTGTTTGGGAATTCATATTACTGTATTTCCAATTATATTCTTTAGTGTCAAATGTGTCCACTCTTTTTGATGTCAGATCTTTACTGTGGCCGGCCAGCCAGTTTCTGTTTAGTATTTTTCTGGATACGAAATTTATATATATTGCCTTCAACTGTGGACTAGCAATACATAATACTGAGGTTTGTAATCTTAGCCTCTCTCATGTTTTTCATAGAGAAACAGGTGAAACATCAGTACAGCCTATCTCTCCTTACTAGGATTTAAATGTTTTTAATCTCTTTTGCCTTATGCAGAACTGGACAGTAATGTTGGGGTCAGAATACTTAAAACTTTTACAGTTTCATAAGCTAAACCCAAAGAAAGAGAATACAAACTCAAATAAAAATGTAAAAATGTATCTTAAGTTTCTGATAAAATAAGCCCTTAATTAAGATAGACTTCTAGTTTGTTCATGTATGTATACAGGGGGAGTCAAAAGTGCTGCCACAGAGGAAAATAATACATGTATAATCATGTTGCAAAACAATAGGGACAAACTTGGGTAATTTTGCATTTTGATGACATTGATCACCTATGTACTTCAAAATAGTAAAAGTGAACTTTTATAAGCTGGTGTGTTATAATGTTGTTTTGGTATTTATCATCCTCAGGTTACAATGACTTGTTTTACAACCCAGAAGGAGGCTGTTCGGTTCTTCAAGTCACCTGTTGCCATTTTGCATCTGTTGCAGCTGTGATGGGATTGTTGCTTAATCAGGTGAGTTTGTATGGATTCTCATTCTGAGCACATGTTCTGTTGCACTATGAAGGCAAATCCTGGGTGCATGTCAGACTCCATTTACACCACCAGTGAATGAGTCTGAGCTTCCTGAACATAATTTTTACAAAAGTGCAAGGGACAGTAAACTTCAAGTAAACCAAACTGAGTTATTTTCTGAGTTTTGAGACATATTTTAGGGGCCACTCTTTCCATTAACCAATAGCAGTAATGAATCATAACAAATCATTCAAGACATGTTACGTTCTTGATTGCCATGCTAAGAGGCAGATGTTGTGTAAACTTTTTGTCTGCTTTTCTTCATCATTGATAATGCAAAATATGTTTAATATTATTATATTTATTATTAATATATAATAATAGTTTAGCAGATCTGGTGAATTTCCCAACAGATGTGTTCAAGTATACATCATTTTTTTAAGTTTTTGTCTCGTGTTCTTACTTGTCTTTGTCAAAATAGATACAGTGGAGTCCGCTTAAGATAAACCTCTCGGGACCGAGTCAATAAGTTTATTTTAAGCAAGGTTTATCTTAACCATTTTCAAGGGAAACAACCTGTTTCATAGTATTTTTATCCACATCTTTGAGAAGCTCCATTTTGCTATCCAGACTCAGCATCTTTTTTTTTGAAACTGTCATTTTGGAATGCAATGCAAAGGATTTTACGTTGAGATCGGTTCGATGTTTACTGGTCAAGCGCAGGAAAAGAAAAGAATGGAACTACTCGTGTACACATACGTACCGGATGGATAGTCTACATTAGGCTAAGCCACTTGTTTGGGACTGGGAAGAGAGAGATGGCACCAACTGTGCGCTGATGCACGCATGAAAGGTGATGGTGAGGGAGGCTGGTCTAGGCTAATCTCAAGTGGACCTCGCATGCAGAGACTGAGTGTACTAACTAGACTAATAATACAAGGTAAACCAAGCATCGCCCTTCCCACCCTACACTCTCTGACCCAACCCAACCCCTCTCCGCACACATGGCCCTATTACATCATCAAGACGGCAGGCAATGCGTGTGGGCTCGACTTTGGCTTATAAAGCCACTTTTTAGTTAGTTTAGTATGAACCACATCTGGTTTACACTTGCGGGCCGACAAGACGGGTTTATTTTAAGCGGAGGTTGTGTTGTCGGCGTTTATCAGTCGTTGATTGGTAATGGTAAAGAAGGCAAAAATCGGGACCATGAGGAAAGTTTATTTTAACCGAGATTTTATCTTAAGCGAGTTTATCTTAAGTGGACTCCACTGTACCTGTAAGTGTAAGTTACAGCTTGTGTGTTCAGCATAATGACCTCTGTCTGTTGTTTTTTTTTTTGTTTATTTTCTTATAAAAAAAGTTATATGTGGTGAGTTTGTCTCCTTTCACCATTCAGTCCTCCTTTCCAGGTTTATGTGACACTGAGCACAGGATTCCGTCACCATCGCCTACGTCTCCACTTTGACTCAAGGATCTCTGCCAGCCCGAATTCTCCATCCGACACTGTTGTCGTCTTAGATGATGTTCTCTCCATCAAACTGATGCAGTGGTGGCATCCTGGATACCCTTTCACATCCTAACATTAGCTGAAAATTAGTTTGGAGCTATGGGAGATTTTAGATGTAAGGAAAACAAATGAGTCGTTTTTAAGCCTTGATGCTGTATAATGATCCTGTTTTATTTTTAAAATGATGACATAAGTTCAAGACAAACACTTTAAATAAATCATATTTACTTGAACTAATAACAGATGAATATATCATAACAAATTAAGATCAACTGATAATGGACAATTTTGGCCACTACTTAAGAAAACAAGTTTGTCGTCATGTTTTAAACATTGTGAATCAGCTTTCAGCAAAATCTCCTTTTCATTTATTTACAGGAATAAGAATACTATACTCAGATATTCAGATCTATTAACCTGGGTTGATGCTTTCATATGCTTTAGTTACTGGTTCTAATTTGTAATTCTCTGAGAAAAAAATATTTTCCTGACTGAGGAGAAAAATTAAATCGCCATAATTTGCTCCAGATGAAATAGGGGAAGGAAGAGACATAGTTTTATTAAAAAACTTTCTGATGACGTGAAATCGTAGGCTGCAATTTCAAGTCACATTCTTGAAAAATTGTGAAATTCTGGTTGCAGATCTATATATATACAGAGGCCTGTTACTGTTATGTCATGTCAAAAATTGATTAAGATCTAAGCTGTGCCATCTTTTTTCAAACATCGTGCTAGCCACTGCAGTGTTGATTGTTGCGTGAAAAAACAGTTTGGGTACTGAAATGTAATACTTCAGTAGCTTAGTCACTGGACAAGGTATCAATCCTACTCATGATCAGAGGTGCCGCATTCAGGTGAACAGATCTCGTCATTGCATTCTTCTTTTTGTCATGATGCATGTTATGGAAATGTGGATCACGCTGTACAATGAACCACTCCTGGGTATGCCAAAGCCAACACCATGTCATCCTCAAGTGGCACATATTGTTCAGGTTGTGAGAGTTGCCAAATTATATGTATGCTTGAGGAATAATGATTGTTAACATAATTTTACTCCAGGAATGAATCATTCATTAAATTCTGGAAGGCTTGAAGCTGTGATGGATAATCATGCTCAGAATGTGGATATATTTGATGTTATGTTTCATCATAGGTTATACAGATTTTAAAAGATGGTTTGCTATAAAATTCTGATTTTAAATTTCTTGCTTGTTTCAATTATTCTTAGTCTTATATGACCATTTCTCATTCTGAACTTGAACAGAAATCTTTATAGATCTCTGTCCTCTTTGGGTTCAAGTTTCATAATCCAGTTTGTTATTCCATATTAAAGTGTCCATGGTCAATCATGGGTTTGCATCGCTGCTGAAGTTTGTCATTTAGCCACTCAGTGTGTCTGACTTATAGTTATAGGATCTTCCATTATTGAAACCTGTGAACTAACTGCATTGTTTTAAAAAGCATTGATGGAGAATATTTAGGTAAGAAAGTGTAGATCTAATACACATAGAATGTGAAACAGAGTGGACAGCATACATTCCAACACATTATATGTCAACAGTGATTTCTACAGATGAGATTGGCTAGAAATGTAAACTATGAGCCAGGAATTTTCATCGTAATCTATCATCCAGGAATTTTTCAGACAAATTTGAGATTCCTGTGTCCCTTATTGGAGCTAGTCATTCGATTTGAAACTTTGGCAAGGCTACTGGGGCTTTTGCGTTACATGTACATATATATCCTGTCCTGCGGAAAATTGCATTAAAAACCCCAAAAAGTTGCATCAAGAACTGCAAAACTTGCATGCCAAAAGCGGTAAAATTTGCGACAGAATTTGCAGAAATTTTGCAAAAATAGTTTTGCAACTTTGATATCATGATCATGTCACATTTTTTACTACAGCACAGTTTCAAAGTTGTAGAAATGGAACACTTTTTCTGAGTTCCCGTTGATGTAATATTGTGACTGTGGTACAAAAAGTGCACTGTTCAGCCAAAATTGGCATAATTTTGCACCAAATTTGTGTAAACAGGAAAGTTCAAAAAATGCATAAACTTGCATTTAATTTGTGACCATGATTTGTTGAGAAAACAGTATCTCTTCACAATATAGGTTGAAAATGATTTCCAAATGTTCTTATGATCATGTGATCTGAAGAAATTGCTATGCTCATATAAACAGTGTATTTAATAAGACCAAAGAACATATTATTATAGAGATTCTCAGTTGATGAAATAAAATTTGTAGAATGAGTTGTTATGGAGAAATCCAGCTTGTATGAGAGTAAAAGTATGCAGTGCAGTTCGCTTTCATCAGATAAATAATTTTTAAAAAAATTAAAGCAAAACATGAGCTCGTGTTGATATTTCATTTTCTCTTTTACTCTGAAGCTCTAATACTGTGAAACTTTGTAATAATGTTCCTGAAAGGAGGTATAGTGAAGGTAACCTGAACTGTATTCTCACAATTCCTTCATGCAGACCTTACATTGGTGATGCTGCATGCAATCACGACTAAAGTAATGTAACAATAGTAACATGTAATATCTCAGGTTGTCAGGTTGTATATTAAGCACTAAGGGCACTGATTTCACTCAGCATCAGCTGTCAGACCACTCTGTTCATGCAAAAACTCTTACAATGGTTGGGGCACCACGTGTGGTATGAAATTGGTAAGATTCAATGTTCAGAAGAAACTAATCCTTTGAAGAAATGGATGTTGAAGCAAAATGCAATATTTTATGAAAATATTGTGGAGTTTGGCTGAGACAGTCTGCTCTTTGGTTTATTTTATACATCAGAAGATGTTTATGAAATGGTCCCTCTCTCCCTCCTCCACCTAGCAGCTCAACTACTTTGAAAATGCTGATGTTGCAAACTGTACATGTTGTTGTGAACTTTCACATTATTATGTTTATGTAAGTTTTCATTTATTTATATTCTTTTTTTTTGTTGTTTACAGCAGTGTATTTACTTTATGAATGGGAACCTCAGCAGCATAGAAGCTTGTCTATATGTATTCAATAAAATTGCAGTTGGAGTCAAAAGATGACTTTTTGTTAAGAAAAACCAGAATTTTAAAATGTCTTTATTGTATGTAACTTTTGATAGGAAAGTTGACAGTCCCATGAATTTTTTAGCTGAAGAGACTTCTTTATCTCAATATTATGTATGGAACAGCTCTTGATAGAGCATTTTTTCTTTGTCTTTGTTGTCTTTAGTATTGTCAGTGATAGTGATAGTGGTGACAACATTGTTATTTAACTGTCCCACAAATTATTGCCTGTCTGCATATACAGTGAACCTCGAATACAACGAGCTCGGATTCAGCGAGACCTCGCAATCCATAAGGGAAATGAACATCCCCGTTTTTTTTCCCCTTATTTGTAATAGTAAATGTACCTCTTATCCAACGAATACAAAATTCTAGCAGCCTCGGCTCTAACAAGGTCATTGACCTGAAGTTAGGCTGTCGCACATCCTTTTCATCCACCCCACAATAAAACTGTCAGCAGTGAGCAACTCCTGAAGGTTTATGTAACAACTGCTAACAACAGTCTACAACTTACAAGACTGAGGTAACATGAAAAGTTACTGGTAATAATTGCGTGTGCAAAGGAGCAGAGTAGGGAAGGAGGGCATGGAGGAAAGAGATAGGACCATATTGACGATCAGTGGAAGGGAGCGGAAGAGTAACTAAAGCCTTTGAAGTCTCTGCAATGCAAGGGCAAGGGGAAGGGAGGGAAATGGACAATGGAATGATAGAATAATATGCTCGGCTGGTGATTGGCCAAGTCTTTTTTTTTTTTTTTGGACCAATCATTGTGCTAAGCGAAATTTGAATCGCAGACTCAGAGATGATGATTGATACCATTCGTTTCTCAACATTTACACTGCTTTGTCTACAATAAAAAAAAAAGAATTCAAATAAATCGGTACATGTATCAGCTCGCGATGTTGTCACACCGATGGTGTCTGGAGACAAGGGTAGCAACCAGCGATATTTTTGAAGTGCAAAGTTAAGTACCCTTTCAGCTAAAGGTTTTCACTAGAGACAAGACCAGTTTTCACATCACTTGCAGAGACCTTGCGGTCAACAAGCCCTCGGCTTAAATGAGGACTGAGGGTCGGTCACGGCGACCTTGTTAGATCCGAGGTTCACTGTTTATTGGGGGGTGAAAAAAAGAGATGCCATATCATGAATTTGACGAATTCATATTTTCATGTCTTTGCCTAGAAATAATTCAAATGTTAAAGTAAATATTGAACCACTCTAAATGGTCAGTATGTTATGACTGATACGTTTTTTGAAGAGGGATTGTGTCATAGATATCTAGAAATTATTTTGTCTTAGAGCGCAAACTTCCCCAGTGTACCAAGCAAAATATCAGCGAAGATGGGGGTCAACTCAGGCCTTTTTAGAGTATTTCCCTGGATCATACCCTCTTCTCCTCAAGCTGGTTTATAATTTCTAATTTACGCTAAGAAATCTGTCCTTACTTAATCATCATGTTGAAGATACCCTTGATTGAGTAGGGGGGATTAGATATTTGCAAATTTGCTATATGATGGCCGCTATATCTATTATTTGATTAATCACTTGCAATTTAAATATAATTTATTCATCATAATTTACAAGTTGTTATTTGCTTGGTACTAAAGGGAGGGATATTAACTATGTGGATATGTGAGAGGAGCGTTATCAGGCGATCCCAAAATTCTGTGTTATTTTGTGTGGTAAACGTTCCAAGAATCTTTTGAACATTTGCTTGGCTCTTGGAAATCATTACCCGAGGAAAGTTTTTTTAAGGGGCAGTAACCCACAAGAGCAGAGCAAATGCAGTTAATATCTAATTACTGTCCCTTAATGTTTGGACATCATCAGTTTAGTACATTTTTCTAAGAGTGTGAAGAAGGGTTGCCCGTTTTGGCAGTCTCATAGTATCACTTTGGAGTACTCTAAATTTATGCACACATGAGAAAACCATGTAGGGCTGGCGAAAATTAGTTCTTTGAAAAAAAGCCATTTATGACTTTTCATAAAAGTCCAATCCTTATGAAAAGAAAAAACACTGCTCCAACATGTCCTGGGGCTAGTGAATGTGTTAGATACTCGTTTCCAGATAGAGATACATGTGTTAACAAAAGATGGATATAATAGATATTGTCTAGGGAAAAACTGCAATTCTTGATTGTTTGGAAGGACGTGAATAGGACAGCTTATTTCAGGTGACTAAATAATAATTGCCCATTGACTGTGATAGATACTCTTTGTTTTGTTAATATGTCTACTGTTTAACATGTATGTCCTTTGGTAGCATCAAATGAAATATGAGTTGAGAAGATGCCAACTGTTGCTGTTCAAATGAGCCTGTCCCTGTATTATATTTAGATTGTTTAGGAAACTTTAAGCAGGTTTAGACCTCAAAAATCTCCTGGTTTTACAGCCAATTCTATTTAATCATCATCTGACTAATTGCAATATTTTCTTGAAAACAGAATGTTTTACATTATGTTCTACACTGTTTTCTTGACTTCAGGGAGACATTCCCTCCTTGTCTTAAATGAAGAGGAATTTGTTAATTTTTAGAGGAATTTTAGGTTTCTCTCAGGTAATGCAACTTAAGAGTGCAGGAAAGAAGAAAGAAGGGGCAATCAGCAGGCATTCAGTGTATTTTTGGGGTGGGAATTTTGAAATTTAAAGGGTGAATCGTGCAGTCGCATGGTCTGGAGAAAACACTGGTACTACTGTACCATTTGGACCATTAACTTAAATTTCAAATTTTCCTTAAGACTCATGAATTTGAGGTCAAGTAGAGGTGACTTCATAGGTTTTGATCATTTTTGACAAGTTGTTCAGAAATTTCTTCAGTTGTTTAATACCCAAAGGACACATTTCCAACAAGAAAAAATTTCAAGGTATTATCCACAGTCCTACAGCACACTTTTTATGAACATCTTGTTGTTAAAAAAAAAAAATACCTTGTCCCTGTTAGCTCATAAGGTATAGACTCTATATTCTACACTGTAGTTATGTCAAAAGCAATTGCTAGTATTATTTTGCCTGAACATTTAATTCACTGAAGACTGGAAACATGTATAAACATCCTCTTCCACGCACCATGCAAGAACTAACAGCATGCTATGGCGTCATCTTCCTTGTACATGGCTGAGTAGTGACGAAGTAATAAGATGTCTGCACTTTCACCAGGCCAGTCCAATTCTTTCATGCTTTATGTTGCAGACTGTTGCTGGAAATTTTAGTTTTACTAAAATAATTCTGTATCATTTAAAGGCTTTTCAGTCTTAAGCGAGTTAAGCCAATTTGGATGATGTAATTAAAATTGATTTATGAACTCAAAAAAACTTTTTTGAGTTCCTTAATGTTTTATGAAGGATTTGGTATCTTAAAGTTGAGGGATGATTGTAAACCATCTAGTTTTCATCCAAACCTCTTTTCCCGAGAAATAAAGCTTTTATATGCAAACACAGGCAATTTGTCATTAATTCTGAGACAATCAATAAAGTTTTAAATAAATAGTTTGTAGCAGTTTTAATAGAAATAATTCTAATCAGTCTGCTAAACAATACATGAATCTTAGATCGGACTTGTGTTGAACATAGTCCGGTGGCTTCTTCTAAGTTCTAAGCCGCAGAGAGAAAATGGCTTTGATCTTCTTCTTGTTTTAGCCTATTTGACTTCTTCGTAGATCTCACAATTAGTAGTAGCTGATGTTGTATGCAAGTCAAATTCTAAAACAGTGAGCAGATGGATGACTTTCAGTCTTACACAAGCAAGGGACCATTACGCATACAGCAGTATCTTTTATGTTTATTGAAGTCTGTATGTGAAACACATAGTTGATCATTATACTTCAGACATACATGAAAAGCGCCTAGGTATTAAAAGGTTTTCTTTTCTGCAATCAGGGAATGATTTTGATTTGTAGTGCTGTTTACTGCTTTAAGCTGTGGTTGTACTGATTTTCTGTGGAATCTGTTACAAGTAAAAGATATTATGTCATGCCAATTCTGTAAGTGATTTTGATGTATTCCATTTAGATGTTTGAGATGTCTCATGAATGTTCAAGCCAGTAAATTTGCCACCTAACAGAAGTATTAGGATTTGGATCTCTTACCCATAGGTGTGTGTGTATATATATATATAGAGATATATATATATATATATATTTATATATCGNGTCACAGGGTTGGGAGAGGATAAGCACAAATTATGTACACTGACTTAAAATAACAGTGGTCCTTCTTCCAACTCAACAACACAAACATCACATTAGGCACTGAAATCACAGACAATCTTAATAAAAATTGGCCTTTACTGATCAAGAGCCTGAAGAATAATTAAATAATATGCTCACATGACAAAAAGCAGCACATAATTATGTAAAGTGAAGTTTTTTACTGGCTCCACACTGCACATTAAAATAGTTACAACATAGCCACCATATGTAATTTAAGATCTAGACTCTGTGTGCACTGTCATGACTTTTCTACTCAATCCATATTACTCTCATAGTCTCGAACTCCTAACATAATTATTGTGGACTGCATCAATACCCATCGCATCATGAGAAAGTCAACCATTTACTCGCAACTTCATAGAGCACTGAAAAGTGGCAAGTTAGGAGAAGATGTGATTAATCACACTGTTTGTGTTAAGCTTTTGCTTAGCTCAGACTAACTTTGTTTAACTCAGACCAACCTCTTCAGAGACACTTGTGAACAAGCAAAAAATACAACTAAGCAAATTGCATTAAAGAATCTACAACTGCTCTTGGAGACCTCTTACATTTGCAAGCTACACACTGACTTTTATAGTGTAGAACACAACAAATGAACCTTACTTCATGGCCATGTAAAGCCACCATAATAGCACGGTCTTGTGGGATTGGAAACTGAGCGAATCATCCCAAACAGTATTACATCAATAACAGCTAATGTTTCCACTGGCCAGGTGGATACTAACCTTCACAGGGACAGTGTATGATTTTGCACCCGAGAACATATTTCAGGTCATGGTAGCTAAGCTCTCTTCTCGCACAGCAGTGAAGCCTCTACAATACACAACAGTTGTTAGAACCCTAACCCGATAGGCAAACTTAGGCAGTTAATGACCCCCTGACATCTTAAATCTGCTTTGCAGAACCTCTTCTACAGCAAATAAAATTATGAAGGGTATAATTCTGGTACTGTCAGCTAGATTTTCAGATTGCCTATGCATAATCAATATCCTTTGAAGTGTCATGCAGAGTGACATAACTCGTTTCCCTTGTGAATCTTCATTTCTGCATGTCAGTTGCTCAAGTCAGTGAGGTAGCTAAAACTTATTTGTTGCAAACTGCAGTAATGAAGAGATCAGGTTAACCTACATGCACAGCATGGTTTTATTTTGTGTTTCCCTGACCTTCACATTCTACAAGTATGGCTGGTCACTACAGTGGTACTGACCATACTGGCTTCTGGCAAATCCAGTCTTGTCAGCAGTCCTCAGAAGGCTGCCCACAAGGGATCTCAGGAATGGTATATTATTATCCTTTGCATTACCTAAAATCACAAGTTACAGCTCCAAAGCCTTGACAATGGCTTCTCTGTCCCTTAAAGCTCTAGCAATGGCCTCTTTCTCTTTCTTTGTTGGTGACTTTTTCTTCTGTTTAGCTATCTGTATTTTTCTGTAGGCATCCATCATCTGAGGGAAAGAGGAAAAGCAAATTAAAACTCATTATTTGCCATCAGAAGTGAATAAAAAAAAATTGGTACCCTCCCATGGTTCTCTTACAACTATCAATTCATCTTAATGCTGTGACACAGGGTTTCACAGTCAAATCACTTTGCAAATGCATCAATAGAGGATATGGTTTATGAAGTTGCTGATGAAGATTCTATAATAACCTCCACATGTATGCATGGAGAAAGTAACAGGGTAAATCAGCAGGTGCGCATTATAATAAAATTATAGTGCTGAAATATCATAACAAGAAATGGCAGAGGCAAATTTTGTTTAAAAAAACAATCATTTGAAATTTGTTCAGATGCATACCCATTTATTCATGCAAAAAATTTTGTTTGAGTAATACAGTTTCATTTAATTGATATTTTATCAACATTCAGAGCATACCAACAGATTGGTAAATGTTTTACCTCTGCATCAGCTGTCTGTAGTTTCTTCTTCCATTCCTGTCGAGCCATGTCTTCCTGACCCTGTCTGTATAAGCTTTTGAGTATATTGACATTCTGCTGACTAATTGCACGTAGTTCTTGCTGTTTCTTGCGTAGTTCTGCTAGTACCTCATCATTGGGATCATCTTCCTCCTCTTCCTCTTTCTCCAATATCCCTGCATGAGACCAAAAGTTGTCCAACTTACTTGACCATCATTAGAAATGATCACAGGATTAATATGTTTTTGTATGACTATCTGTGCACGTGTATGTGTTTACAGAGTACACAGTATGTCCTTTTTTCTCAATATGCAACCTGTTGTAACAACTCTGTAGCAATTTGGACGCTGCAGACACTAAAATTAAAGCCCATTTTCTAAAACACTAATGACACATTATCTATACACATTTGCAAAGTCTCATATACCTGAGATGCTAAAGTTATTGTTTTTACCAGGTCATATAAACATTATTGTTCATTCATTTCAATTTCATCACGTTACAATCTCATTTATATTCGAAATAATAAAATATCTGTCATTCTATAGTTTATAAATAAACCTTTCCAGAGCGCCTATTCAATAAATGGATATGTGCAGAGCAACCATTCTCTAGTTACTACTATCTACTTCAAAATATTGAAACTGAAATGAGGATATAGTAAATTTCAATACATGGTGCATTTCAATTTCATTGGATAAATTCTATTTGCATTGTCACACATCACACCTTCTTTGTGATGCACTTTTCATGCTTCACACATTCATGTTTTTCTAAGAATTTTAAATGAAGCCACGTTACTTTTAATGGCACAGGTTGATTTATGCTTCAACTGAGGCATGACTAATTTCTTTCTTTCTGAATTTCTTTCTTTCTGAAATGCTATAAGGAGAAAATGGCAATAACTCACTTCTACTGATATCTGTTAGGAACCAAACCATAGAAATCAAGGAGAAAATGGCAATAACTCACTTCTACTGATATCTGTTAGGAATCAAACCATAGAAATCAAAGTGATGGAAACAATTCAGAAAAGGTAAGGGGAAAGACCTAATCACTATAGGATTCAAAAGGGCAGTAGTTCAAGGTACAAAAACTTTTCATTCGAAGAGTTGTGTACGATTTTCCGCTAACCCAAGCTTTTTCCAAATCTCAAAATCTGATATGCAGTTACAAGAAGTTTCAATTTTCTTAAACTTGTATGAACACTGATGTTTTCAATTTACACTGTGCACTCTACACACAAAGTCACATGTTGAATGGCTCACCTTGTTCCTCCAACTCTTTGCGTATTCTCCTTTCCAAGGTGGCCGGATTACCAATGTTCAGCTGTTTGGCCAGCATGCGTGGAGATATAGCAGGGGCCTCATCAGCACATTCTGATGACAGGTAACGCAGATAACATAAATATTATCTTCCTGCTTCATACTTTTTATCTGATCACATTTTCCAACAAAATAATTACCTGCATAATGATTTGAAACAAACAGCTCTACTCGATTTAACTACAAATATTTCCATGCTCCCAAGGAGCTGTGATCATGAGAAATCAACTGTATCAATATGATAACAGCCTATGATATTATTCATGTCCAGTCAATCAAATGAATTTACTTTGCTGACTCTTCTATCTGTCAGGGCCAATGGTGAAATCCAAAGAAAATATCAGTCACTAGCTTCTTCGTCCTGTACATAAAAGACAAAATATTTCCCAGCTAACCCAGTCAAAACTAGATGTGTTTCTTGTGGAAAGACACTGAATGTAGAGAGAGTTGTAGCTGTTAAATAACTACAATTACCTTGTAGACAGTGTGAAACTATAGGTATTAAACTATACTACCATGATTTAGTCATAATAACGCTGAATGGATGCTTCCAAGTGCATTTCACAATGACAGCCAACTAAACCCATGGAAACTGACCAGCCACTGTTTTCGTTGATGCTGAGTTGCCCAGAACAGTAAGTTGTTTTTTTTTATCAGGAGAGGCTTTATACTGTTAAGAACTGTTTTTTGCGATTAGGAGTTGTTTTTAATTCCCAAATCAAATGCACTTCTCTACTCTTCACTTGATGTAGGTCATAGGTGAAACAAATTTTCAGGATCAATTTAGTATACTTCCTATCTAACTTTTAGCTATCTTATTGTTACATCACTCTTGGGACCAACTGACCCTTTAACTGTCAATACCATTTGGTCCCATAATTTTGTTCCCCAGCTATGGTAATACTATTCTCAAAATGTGTTGCTAACATCAGTAGTAAGAATACTTATGATCAGTGCGAATCTTACTCCGCCTCACTCTCCAGCACTTCAGGGTGAGGTCAGGATGCTTTTCTGTCAGAAACAGTGCTCTCTATATGATGTCTTATGTCTGCTTTTTATGGCAGCATTGTTGTGGTCCAACACATTCGGTTTTGACAATCAGCAACCATAGATACAGTGAAATGCATATCCTTGGTCATTCCTTTCAATGGGGATTAATATTCTCAGCCATTCTGTTTCAACGGGGGAACATTTCAACCATATACAAACTGACAACAGTGTGAAAATTCTTAACATTACTGCTTTTGTCTTACCAGCAGTGTCAGTCATTGCATCGTCCATTGGAGTCATCAGATTGTCTTCTATGAGGGCTGATACAAGTCTCTGGGTCAGTGGACCAAATGGAGAGTCATCCATGCTGAGTCAAAAGTGAAAAATGTACATAAATGGAGAGCCATCCATGCTGAGCATTAGTCAAAGTAAAAAATGTACATTAGACATTACACTGCATATCTCATGTTGTGGACATATCATGCAAACTTTTGATTTTCTTCTGTAAAAGAATTGTTTTATTTGTAAAAGCAATTGTTTTTTCCTTTGAATCCTGAGAAGACAGGCCATTTGACGATGCTTATTTACATCTTCCATTTGGATCTATCAAAAAATATGGACAATCATTCAAACTACAAAACTAAGTGACGTAAAAGTCAAACTTGAGCTGAAGTCTCGTGTTTTAAAGCTCTCATGAAAAAGAATAATTACTTTATCCTCTAGCAAACAAGGGTTTCATTCCAGCTATACAAGTTTACAAGGTTTACACTGAAGTTACTTGACATCATACTCAGGTATTAAAGGGTTTCAATTGAGAAAAGGCCATGTTGATTCTGAAAGGACCAAACTTCTACCCTGAATGAACAGTCAGTAGTATCTATGAAGCAATTTCCAAAGCACTGGCACTGAGGAATGAAATTCTGAACTGCAAGATTTTATATGACCTAAGCTCATGTACAACTGTACAAGACAAGAACACTGATACCTCTGCCATGACAACTGCAAAGAAAACATCCTTATGAATTGTCAAATTCATGATATATGCAACTCCACTACTCACAAATAATCATTTTTCTTCCACTCAGCTTTCTTCAGTAAGGTAGAGGCCTCACTGTTGGTTGTACCATTGATACCATTGCTGGACTGTAGACTAGATTTTTTCTTCTCACTGATTTTGCTACCTGCAAATGGGGTAAGAACAAATGCAAAGTAATTTGATCCAATATTTAACACTGAAAATATACACTGCTGAGGAGAGACATTACTCTTGACAATAAATTCCTATCAAAAATTATGTTTTCATGCCCTGACAAGTTCAGTGTGTTCACTGCATCACTTTGTCTTTCACTCCTTTATATCTACCTGTCATGAACATGGTGTTTAGTGGAGACTGAGCTCATGAAAGTAAAAAGGCTATGGACAGACATGAACAGAGAAGGAAGTGGGGTTTTGCATGAGGCGATGGGTTCCTTCACTGAGGTCATAGGTCTGAGTGTTACCACAACGTTTTGCTCTCTTTCTCTTTCTTTCTCTCAGCAGTCTTACAAACAGTGGAAGCTAATGCTCAGATCATAAAGTGGAAAGTTTAAAACAAACAAAACTCTTCAGCTTCTTCTTTCCTTTCTTTGTTTCCCCTTCTCTCTGTGTTTGTCTTTTGACCCTCCTCTTAAACCTATTCATGTTACAAAATATTTATACCTGCTCATTCCCATCTCTCTCTCTCTCTCTTTCTTTCTCTGAGACTCCAAATTCTACTGCAAAGCAACTTGTTTCAAAGACCTATAAAATTCAAAAGAAATTCTTTTTCTAAACCCATAAAGAAAGACTTACCTATTGCAAAATTCTCCCCAAATAATCATTCCCAAACACACATAATGGGAGAATAACTTCAAAAACAACTCCTTTGCCACAAGTCAATGACCGGAGGTAAACATCTGTATTTTCAAACCAGCTTTGCTGTGCCTGAATCTTCTTATCAGAAGATGGCAGATTTGTAATTTCCCTTACCATCATTCTGCTCCTCCATCAAGTCCTCCTCTGCCCATCTCTGGGTGTAGTGAATTCCTAGAGGTGGAATTTTCATGTATTCTGACTCTTCCTCATAAGATTTCAGCATCTCCTCCACCACCCTCAGGTCCTCCATGGTGATGGGTGAACAGTAGGGCTCCACAGATGCCCAGAAGCGGTTGACAGCATCATTCTTAGGCACCTTGGGTGGGTCTGCAGCAGCTGTATCTGGGCCTGTTGGGTCCTCACACTGACCCTTGGTTTTCTGGTCCAAACAAGCAAAAAACTGGCAATTCTAAAGACAAGACATCTTTTAACGAGGCAAAGTCACAGCTTTACAAGCTTTAACAGTCTAACACAAAACTATCTTCTATACTCATCATAAATTTGGCTGCATACACATCTTTAAGAACATCAATCAACCAGTGTATCCACATGAAGCAGCTGTTGCTGTTTTGAGCATGAATGAAGTTTTGAAAAGTATTTCTAAACTGATAAATCTATGAAATTATTTATTTCTAAACCAATACTTCCATCCTGACAATATCTGGAATATGTGTTACTGTAATGGTTGAACAGAAAACTTTGAGCAATTACAGTAAATACTTTATGCACAGCTAGCAAATTTACTGCCTCTGTCATGATATGTCTTTGATATTACTTGTGCTTAATCTGCACAGATGTGATATCAGAGAAAAATTTTCATGCAGCTACCACAACACTCCAGACTTCACCAGAGTGGGAAAATGACTATTTTATGATTTGAGGGATAACCTGAGAATTCTTTCCCTTGCTTCTAGGCCCTGGGGTGGGAGTTGATGGATGTGAACTACGGCCATTCAAATCTTTAAACTTCTTGCTCGACTGTTTGTCTCTGTCCTTCTCTTCTGTGGGTGTTCCTTTCCTCTTGGTAGGTGTGGATGACTGGCTGGGAGTTTCTGACTGTAAACAGTGCAGTTCAAAACAATCAGTCATACAAAATTGCCACAGTGACTGACTTTTTTATAATGGATGTGTTAGAATACCTGTGGGTCTGCAATTGATCTCCAGAAATGAGCCTTACTCATTACACTAAATACTCTCTAACTTGCAATTTTCATTTTTATCTATTTCCATCAACCTGTCTCTAACTTTCTCTTCCCATGTTTTTCTCAAAATTCTGGTCATTCCATATTCCATGTGGTTGTTTTTACTGTGGGCCTGGAGTGACAGCTCCATCCATGCTGTTAATGTTTCTGTGCATGACGAATCACATTATAATGTTTTAATGGTAACAAAACTGCATCATCTATACAAATAAACTGTATCAAACTTCAAACTCCATATCCTTACAGGATTGTGTGTTTTCCTTCAACTTCTATGCATTTTGAATGAACGGCTAAGATACAAATTGTAAATTCCAGTATCTTTAAAATTTTCCTGAGAAATTTAAATGGATGAGCTTGCACGCTTGATCTATCAGAAAATGTCTCATTGAGAGTTTTTTAAATATATTCCTATGGATAACCAGGGACTTAACTTATGGGGCTTTATTTCCTTTCTGTTACTGGTTTAACATATCTTTCTTTCACCCTTTCTCACAAATTTTCTAATGACAGCTGAACATTCTTTTAATTCAAGAGAAAAGTATTTTGATTGGTTGACCCAGCTATTTAGTAATTCACATGTGCTTTGACCTGGATTGTGAAGAACATCAAATGTTATGCAAACATGACCCACCCCTTTCCCTGTAGATTTCTTTCCATCCTTCTTGTCTGGCCAGCTGGCAAGTATGTGATTTTCGGAGCCCAGCTGCTTCAGCCTCTTCCCGACTGAAGCCAACAAGACTTCAACATCAGCCTGCAGTTGGTCTAGTTCTTCTAGGCTGATAAAACCTGGGTCCTCTCGATTCAGAACTGCAAATAATATGGTACAGTCTATTGTCAGGAACACTTTTTAAAAACAAAATTAAATAACAATGAACATGGCATATCCAGTTATTTTTGTTGTGAGAAATTAGTTATTTATTGGTGATACAAGTTTATAATTAATCAGTAAATTCCAGAGATGTGAAGGTCCAATAAATGGGTACATCTCAGAGTTACCAATATAAGTGCTTTCTCCCTAAGATCTTAATCTGCTTTTTTTTGCTATTAGATTCAGACTGTTTTCTAATTATCTTTTTCTGTGCGCCTTGCAAATATATTGCTGTGCACTGGTTCAAAATTAACATGCAAACTCCAGTTCAGCCATATATTTCTTATATTTACCTTGTGTGTATTTAGGACAATCTATGGCATGGTCAACTGTACACAAAAGAGGAAACTGTAGAGGACAGTCTTTGATATCTCCATCTTTCTCCTTGTCTTGTGGAGCTTTGCCTTTTCCTTTCATTGCTGGTCATTCAATTTCAAATCTGGACTAGAAAAAATGAAAAGAAGCAGGTTCTTTCGAGATCTGAGAGAATGTCATGGACATTAATGAGTAAAGGACTACATCAGGACCCATATGGAGAAACACTAGTACAACTGCTGGACACCTATCACTCCACATCCCTCCCTCTCCCCAACAACTAATAAATGCAGAAGTTATTTTCAAACAAAGAGTATTGCAGATGAAATTCTGCTCTTTCTCTTCCTCCCACTGCCTGCCTGCTTAGAGCCATTTTAGAAGTATGATTAAACAGCAGTCATCCATTCCTTTCCCTCATTCTAGTTATTGATGATGGAAGTTTTTGTAGGCAGGCACAGTTTTCTAAGGCTAACATATCTGGAGAACTGGAGGTAGTTTGTTACAAGAAAACATGTTCAAAAAAGGGAATTTTGCCAATGCCCAGTCCCAAGTCCATGGACGAAAAGGAGGGGAATGAAGACTAAATGTATACTTTTTCCTCAAGTCCAACCATCAAGACATGTGTATGTTCCTTCAAAACATGTTTTTATTTCTTTCTTTCCCTATATTGTTTGATGAACACTTGCCTAATCACATTAGCAGGGAGCATAAATCATTGCCCCTGTCATAAAACAAAAAATCTTAGCTCCTGAAGACTGACTCAAAACATGTAATGGTCTGCACATATATGTTCTCTCTCCTCCTCCCCCCTCCCTTTCCTAATGGCTAATAAGAATTGAAATTCTTGACCATGCTTTTAGCTGTAGGGAGTCATTAACACATTGCATTGATGTGAAATTACCCTTTTCTGCACAAACAGTTCCTCCTAATGTAAGAAACACTGTAACATTACTTTTTTGTGTGTTTCATTTTTCCTACTAGGAAAGAAAGTAACATTACCTTTAATATATATATAAACCAAAAATAATTGTTTAGAACAGAGCAAAAATCAGCATTGATTAAAACATGTAATTATTGCTGATCCTCGTAATAAGCGCTACACCTCGGCTGGGATCAGTTTATCAAGCAAAAACACTGATGAGGATTCCCCATGTCCGTACTAAGTGTGCTCCTCTAAAGCCTCTGTAGATCTATTTCAACAACACATTTTTACTTACCGATGATACAAAGACGAGATAATAATAATAATACATAGCATTTATATAGCGCTCATCCCTGTAGATACAGGCTCTGAGCGCTTTACATAGAGTAGAAGTAAATAAGATTAAATATCAGCTCACACACCCAAGCATACTAACTACACTCTGTACATATGTACTGCAATATAGATGTAAAAAAAACCAAAACATTTGGTTTCGCAGACTGTCATGGTCAATTTAAGATATTGTTGGAACAAATGTATTTTGAGAAGTTTCTTAAAAGTACTTAAGACTATTTTCTTTACGAATATTTTTAGGCAGTTTATTCCAAACAAAAGGAGTTGAGGACGTAAAAGCTCTTTCTCCGAATTTTTTCATGTTTGCTTTTGGTACATAGAGAAAAGAAGCATTTTCAGATCGTAATGATCTAGTGGGCTTTTGCTCAGCTACCAGGTCCGATATGTATACAGGCGAACTACCATTTACGGTCTTATAACAAAAAGTGGCAATCTTGCACTCAATTCTGGCTCTGACTGGTAACCAGTGGAGTAATTTTAAGAGAGGCTCACTGGGCTCTCGCTTATGCTTCTTAAAGATCAAACGGGCTGCATTACTTTGGACTCTGTATGTAATCTATTTAATTTATCCTCTGAGACACCAGCCAGGAGAGAGATTTGCAATAATCCAAATGAGACCATATTGATATAATTACTAATCTTGTTGTGGCATTTTCAGTAAGATGTTGTCTAATTCCACTTATTCTTTTCAGTTCAAAGTAGGCATTCTTAATCAGATTGTTAACATGATGAGACATAGACAGTGAGTTGATAGTCACATAGATCTGCATGTGTCTAAATCACAGACTGGTCTGACTTGCTGGGAACCAAACACTGTCAAGCTAAACCAAATCAACACTTTTCACTGCAATGCAGATAAATTTCAACTGGTCTAGACTAGTTGTTGGAAACAATGTGTGTGTGTAAGGGGAAAGGGGTTGGAAGACAGGGTGTCATATGAAGATGCTAGGTGGCTAAGGATGCTACGGACGGTGGCCCCACAAAGCTCAGATCCATGTTTTAGATCTTGAGGCATATCGAATTATGTTTCTGATTCAAACTGGAAGAAATTATGAATGAAAATCACACCTATCCATTACATAGCTACTAAATCCAAACCCTATCTCTAACCACTTCCACTGACCTACCCCTCACAGGCTCATCATATAGAGTAATAGACGGCCTTCTCTAACAACAGCACCGATTCCATGACTTATCTACGACTAAACTGTATCATCGGTGCTGTCAGTGTCGTTAGAGATTTATAGACGTCTATTCGCCTAATAAAGGGAGTCTTAGCTGACACTTGTATCACAAGGGATAGACGTCTATCTAGTGTCCCTGACCATAATTAAAGCCTGTCGAGACAAGAGGGGCTAGAGTATATGAGTCTCATCCGGAACTCCTTCGCCCCCTTCTCCTCTAACCCTACCCCCTAGGCCTAACCCTAACTCTATCCGTACCGCCTAATCATAATAATGCCCATCGCCATCGCGATGCCGATACGAGCATCAGTCGAGGTGAATCCCAAGTCCATCGAGACAGGATCACCAGGTAGGAGTCTCACTCGGAATTTCTTCCCTTTCATCTCCAGAATCTCACCTAGTCTAGCTCTACCCTGGGTGCAGTACAGATTTTTCAAATACGTTTAGATCTAGTGTTTTCATTCGTATGAAGAATAAAGAAATACTCTCACATTCCGGATATAAAAAAAATCTTTAGTCCAGGCCTATTTCCATGCGCATGCCCAACAGTACTGATTAATGAATCTTATTGTGCAGAAGAGTTACAGTCACAGTGCATCATACAAGATGGAAGCTTTAGAATGGAAAGTCTGTACTTTCGCTTTCACAACGAGACTTTTCATTTTAGTGTTCCAAGTACGTGACATCTTCTTTCTCAGGCAAAATCTTTGAAATTTATTAAAATATTATGGCTATCTCCGGGGACAGGACCGCTCTTGCATAGATGCAGTTCATTTAGTCATTTGTTTAGCCACNCCTACCGCCCCAACCCTAACCCTTAACCCTAACACTATTGCCCATCAAGACTGGAGCATCAGTCGAAGCGAGCGTAACTCCTTATCGCCAGTTACCACATATGGAAATCCTCCCGAGATGATTTCAAGAAAGCGTCCTAGCTAGAGTCTCTAGTCTAGACTAGTCTAGCAGACAACATCCACCAAGGATTCTCATAGGGTGCTTTCTCTTTCATGTTATCTCGAGGTGTGAAGATAGATGCCAATTTTTTTTTTTCACTTTTGGCTATATAAAGTTCTCCAGGTCTCATTACCTTATTCAAAGGTCCCGTGCCATACAGTAATACTTTCCAAACATGTTGTTTTACTAAGGTTTAGCTCTTCCTCCAAATTTTGACACAAAGAAAAATGCCCCTGAACCAATTAGATTTTGAAAACTTAGGCAGTGATGCAGGCTACCTAATATTTTAGGCCTTTTCACTCGGTAAACACAGTAACCATACCCACCTAGCAACAACCACAAAGTTTATACTTCAGTGGCTAGTAGACTTCACCTATTCTGAGTCTACAAACGTATTTGCTCCTATCTAAGCCTTTGAAATTCAAATCCAAGCCATTCTCCCATCCCCATGGCCAGTTTTCTGATTTAAGAGACTCCAGGTGATAGTGGCATCTTCTTATCTTGAAGGACAGGACCATTCTTGCAGCAATACAGGGCTGTGTTTGTTTGGTCCCTGCGGTTGCATAAAAGAAATGGTTGTTTTATTCTGTGCGTGGTCCTATGCAAAGGAAAAATCAGTGTTTAACAGTTTAAACAAGCCAAGATGGCTGTGACAAATGCTAAAGAGCAGGAAAATAATGCACTGACTTGTGAGTGGTGTTTGGTGTACTTATATCTTTGCCTCATTCATCAGCATACATTATTGTCATATCCTCCTCTGACACAAGGAACATAAAAAGTTTCATTAAAAACTTTGAAGCTGTAGATGGTTGCCGCTGTTTTGCCAAGCTCTTGCTTCAGGTTTTTGGCAAACTGTAACACAGCACATTCTTCTTAGACAGCTCCTTAATCTTAGTGCCCACGGAGACTGAGTCCCTAATCCTACTGTCCATCGAGACAGGAGCTCCACCTGAGACTTATGAGCTGTGTTCTAAGGAACTCCTTCTCAAGGCTTAAGGGTACTTTTTCTTTCCTAATCCTGTCACTACCCAACCATGGAAGTTCAGGATTTTACCTTTTCTAATTGCCTAGATTATTTGCATATTATTAGATCCATGCTAACATTTTGTATCAGAAGACGTCGCCCTCCTCATCACCTTCTGTGATCAAGTTCCATCTATGATCTAGCATTTACTTTACTCTCAGTCCTAGCTTAGACTAATTAGTCTTTAACTAGTCTGATCAATTGTCTTTGACTCATCTGGGATACGCAAGATTACCTATGTTGCCAAACTAGTGACCTGCAGGTCAAAATATGGTCCACAAAGGATGGAACATGAGATCTTTCAGGGTGAAAAAGAGCACAGTGCTTTCTACCGTTCAGTGTCATACATTATGTTGAAACTTATATAAAATTTATGTTTTTATTTGGTTTTCACAAGCTGACTCAAATACTAGAATACAAACTGGCTCCCCACTGGAAAAGATAAAGGCATCCTTGAGCTAAAAATGACACCTTAGGCAAGTATCAGGGGAAGGAGTTCATTGTGTGTTTACTAGAGTATCCATGTCTTGTTAGTATTCTACATCATGATGATCCTATAACTCGGCTGAGTCTAGGTTCAATTACTGATTAGGGTCATTTCAAAGAAAATTAGCTCAGTCTACAAGAGGAATTATAATTCTGAACATTGGGTGCCCGCCAGTGCTAGGGACATACATGTAATTCTACCAAGATTCATGTCTTGAGCTTTAGTGTGATTTAGTGGGGAGGGAAAAATGAGGGAGGCATAACATTGAGACTTGGCTCATTTCATGGCACCGGAAAACCTACAGTATGAAGATGGTAAAATGGACTTAGTACAGAATATTTTAGACATTCTGATTTTAATGAATGCATTTGGAATTCCCTCTTTACTGCTTCAACAATGTCAAGTCCTGTCCTTGACAATTACTTCAGTTTTTTATTTGTGATTGAATGCCATGCAGTGTCCTTTATTCTGTTTTTGTTTTCACAGTTTGTCACCAATTCAGCACTGCCTGATCATGATGCTGATGTGTTCCTTCCCCCAGTGAATAAGACTCAGTTTTCCTGGTTAGACCATGTAGTGCTTGCAGTATTTGGAGGACTTCGAAGATGGGATGCAGTGTACTTCACACATATCATGGAGCATGGATACACTTACGAAAACTGTGTTGCATTTTTCCCATTTTATCCTTTGGTGGTATCCAGCATTGCATCTGTCATTGGGAAACTGGGAGTTTTGCATTTCAGTTCATGGATACTGCTGATAGCAGTTGCTGTCAATATGGCGCTATTTGTACTCACAGCCAGGGCTTTATTCAGGCTAGGACTTTTGTGTCTTGGTAACAAAGATGTTGCATTTTATGCAGCAATGTTTTTCTGCATTAATCCAGCTAGTATATTCATGTCAGCCCCTTATTCAGAGATCCTGTACATGTGTTTGCTTACTCATGCATTAGTGCAACTCCATACTGGAACTAGACTCCTGGCCTGTCTACATATAGGACTGAGCGTGTTCACAAGATCAAATGGTTTGATTGGCATTGGCTTTATTTTACATGCAATTGGACAGTCATTTTTATGTCACTGTCAGCTGCTGTGTTCTAAAGACATAAGTGTCAGTGTGCTAATGTATGTTTATGCATGGTTGAAACTGTTATTTTGTTCTGTGATAGAGGCAGTCTTCTACCTTGTGCTTGCTGTTAGTCCATTTTTTCTTTACCAGTACTACATCTACCACAAGTTTTGCATGCATGGAAATCCTCATGAAATAATGCCTGCACACTTAGTCAGTTATGGACGTTCTCGAGATTATCATTTGGTTGGGGACGAGCCATCCCCATGGTGCTATGATTTACTGCCTCTATCATACTCCTACATTCAAAAACATCACTGGGCTGTGGGATTCTTTGCTTATTACGAACTTAAGCAGCTGCCAAACTTCCTTCTTGCTGCTCCAGTCATTTTGCTCAGCTTGGGTTCCTGTGCCTATTTCTTCAGTCTTAACCGAAAACATTTTTACACCTTGGGGCTGTGGACACAAACCCAGTATTCCATAACTGTCCTTGACAAAAAGGAAGATGTCACAGTGGATGATGATAGAGATGACAGTAGTGCAGAAACAGCACAGGAAAGAAGTTCAGAAGGATCATTGGCAGGGGACTGTGCTGCAGAGAAGAAGAAAACAATGAAGTGCATCATTATGTCACAAAATACTGTGGTCTATGTGGTTCATATCATGGCACTGATTGTCTTTGGATGTTGCTTCATTCATATTCAGGTTAGTTAGTTTTGTTCTTCTCCGAAGCTAATTACAGAAGACCTCTTTTAACATGAAATTAAAGGGCCTGGCTAAATCACTGTGGATTAAACAGGTTTTGTGTTATTTGTTCACAGTACAATAGGGGGGAAATAACCAAAGAAATGTCAGAAATTTTTTTAGGTCACAGCTTTGACGGCCTTGACTGCTTATAGTGTTGCGTGTAGTCAGGGATACTTTGTCATCACTTTTCATTGATGCAATATCAATATTTGCCATGCACCCAAGCTAGTCTCTACGCGCCAGACCAACAGTGGACAATGGGAAGGAAAACTTTTACAGCAGAAACTAGTTTTTTTTCCATCCTTCCTTCAGTTTTCCTCTCTGACTGGTGCATTACTTATTGCCTTATTGAAGATTTTTTGAAACTTGTTATCGAGGTTATAGTAAACTTTACTATGAATAAAGTGAGCCTTTGAATGGGGATTTCTTATCTGTCAGGTCAACTGAGATTTCAGGTAAAGGTCTGTTGTGTTAAGTGAGTTCTGTTGTACTTTTAAAATCTGTTCTTCTCCCTTGCTGATCTTAAGTGAACTGCAGTACAGGCTGAATCCATGTTTTAAATGATATCCAAAATAGCTTTATTTTATTCAGTGGCAGCTACCTTCGACTAGAGTAGTAAAACAATGCTGATGCTTTTTTTCAAGACATTATTTTTACTAGCAGAATGTGAGGATAAGTCTAATTAAATGTGGGATTATATTCTTTTCTTGATGCCATTTTCTTTTATACTCTGTCACAACAGAGAGAGAACAACAGAAAATGCTGTTTTAGACTCTATGCTGCAGTCTGTTTCCTGAAATATGTCGCAGCTAAGTAAAAGTCATGATTAAGCTAATTTCATGAGAGGAGCTAACTGAATTATGAGTCTACAACAGTTCATAACCTTTATTTTCTTAATTTGTTTTCTTTACAGGTTCTCACTCGTTTTTTATTCTCCTCAACTCCCCTTATCTACTGGTACTGTGGAGCCCTTTTTGTTCAGAGCAGCCCTGAGATGCACAAAGCTTCTGAGTGGATGGAGTCAAAGCAAATGAAGGTCAAGCTCCAAGCAAAACAAATGTATAATTCCTATCTTTGTGACTGGCTGCTGTCACTTTTTCACCTCCATTTTGTTATATATGTGAGGGACCAATGGGACAGTCTCAGCTTAATATGTAAAATAATATTTCTGTATTTTATAATTTACTGCATTGTGGGAACAATAATGTTTTCAAACTTTCTGCCTTGGACCTGAGACAAAAGCCATGCAACGTTTAGATGAAAATCTCTTTGATACTTGGCTGGTTGTGGCAGGGAGGATGCATGGTGCTTCAGATAGCCACAGAGATGTTCAGTCTTCTGTCTTGATAACCTTTTTGCATCACATCACACCCCTGCAGAGCATTCCACTTTACAATTGATGCATAACATGCGGCATGTTGTTAACCCCTTCACATCATTCCCGCAGAATTTGTTACATTTTGTTTAACAAAAATTTTTCAATACAGAACTGTACTAGGAATTACGCTGGAGTAAGACTAAGAGTGTTCAGCAGAAGGCAAGAGTTGTGACCAGTGTGATTTGAAAAGATTAAAGCTGAACAGATATTGAAGTGGATTCTTAAGATCAATGAGATGGCAGAAACCACAGACCTGTAAACTAAGGCTTTGCCAAAACTCAAATCATTCCATGTATTACGTGATTACAAACTTTCTCATCTATCTGTTGTCCCAAATGAAAATTTTTACTGAACTCTGAGGTATTGCTATTTTTCCATCCCTTTATGGTCCAGTTATAAGACTTAACTACATGTTATAAGAAAAGTTGTCTTGATGTAGGTGTCTATATGTCTTAAATCATCATCATCGTGAATGATAGTTCTTTGACATTACATAAGATTCAGTGTTTCGAAAAGCCTCACAAATAATGCTGTGGGGAATGTGGGAGGGAGGAAATGGCAGAGAGTGACCAGCACAGTGCATCAGTATTACCATCTGGCCATCAAAATAAAGGCTTCCTGAATAGTTGTGTGGGCTGGTCACATTGCCAGGTATGAAATCAAAATGTTTTGAATGGTTATAGGCACTTTTACACATCACTTTCTAATTAGAATGGAAGTAATTTGTAGGTCTGTACAACTAGTGAAAGTTCAGATTTTACTCAAAAAAAGCAATAAGTCTGCAAGACTGTCCATCTGTATTCCAGAGAGAATGTTACAAGTACATTATGCATTGTGAAGACAATTACAGTCAAAACCATTTATAACAGGCCCTGATATAACAGGGATCCGGCTATAACAGGGNCAATATTAGGCATGAGAATTGATAGTAGCAGGTCAAATTATAAACAGTATTATTAAAGAACACAATTTCAGTCAGTAATCACATTGTGGTTTCATCCACACAATCTGCCCTAAGATTTATGGATTAATATTGTGAGAGAGCAAACACATTCATTCACTGCAAACTTAATTTTCACATTTCAGGTACTGTATATGGTTTGATAGTAAATTATCATTTAGATTCTATGGAAGGTATTCCACGCATAAAAGTGCTTATTATTATTATTGTGAAATTCAGGAGATAATCTAGTAAAACACATTTCACAATACATTAGTCTATTCTTGGAGCTGATATCGCCCAGTTGTTATTTCTAGACTTGCAACTTGCCTTTGGAATGGCATCAGTGTCATCTTTTGGAAGGGCCTTTTAGTTTAAAAAGCTGTGCCAAGGATTATAAATCTGTGTTGTATTAATTTTAAATGAATAGTAAAAGAATACAGTGTTCTCTGACTGGAAGTTTTGCATGTTAAATCTGGTGATTGCTTAGTTATTAGTCACTCTCTTGCTCTCTTTTTGTCTTTCTCCTGGTTTTTCTGTCACTTTTTTTCAGTACAGGTTATGCTGTAAGATGTGTGACAAGCAGTGTGATGGACAGATGTGTTATTCCAGTAGAAGGATCCATTGTTTCAGACTTGTTCAGTAGCATTCACTTTTATGGGTTGAGTAGTTTATTGGTTGAGTAGTCAATTTCAGTACTGTTGCCATTGTTCTTTTTTTTTTTTTCTGGCTATTATTTTTGTTTACTGTTGTTGTGTGTGATGGGGATGGTGATTCATTACTGTGTAGTACTGGTAGTTCTTTAATAGTAATGATGATTGCTACACATAAACTATCCATAACAGTGATGGAAGGATGTTGAGTTTCATTGTGGTTGGTGTTGCTCTTTTTTGGACCACTTCACTGTATTTGTTTACAAATCTTATTGATGGTGATGGTGGTATTTTGTGGTGTCGCAGTTGTGATGATCTATATTTTGCAATGGTAATTGTCACAGATAGATCACCCACTCCTCAGAGTGATGGAATGATGTTGGTTTCCAATAAAAGGGCCCTTTATGTCAAGACTTCCGTCAACATCAGTGACAGTATCAGTCATGTGAACAGTGTAATTGTCCCTAATATTCTTGTTCAGACCATTGCTGTGTGTTTGTATTCATTGTTGTTGTTGTTTATTGTTGTGGTGGTGGTGGTGATGATGATGATGGTTATAGTATTGGTCCAGAATGCTGTTTGTGACTGCCACACACAGCCAATTTCCAAAGTTTTCTTATTCTGCGTACTCTCTCTCTCTCTCTTTCTCTCTCCATCTCAAATGCTGATGTCACTACATTATCATGAACTCTTCAGCCTACATAGGTACCGGTACTAAGTTTATTATATCTGAGTTAAGGTTTCCTGGAGTTTCACCACGATAATGGCAGTACAGCGCCACAGTGCAAAAGAATAGCTCTTTACACAGACGTAGAGATGGGTCAAAGACAACATAAGAATGCTACTTCAGGAACGTACTGTACTTGTGTGTCCAAGTACTGTGTTTAGACAAGAGGGTTAAATAAATTGTATTGTTATTGGTATGTATATCACCTGTAGCGAATGAATTATAGACTCATGCTGTCTTCCCCCAACTCATTCATTTCCATTGTTGTTTCGGGCGTGTTTAAATCTCTCCTCAAGGGTTGTTTCCTCAGCATTTGGCATGGCATGTCACGTCATGTAAAATTTTGATGTATATAGACATTATAGACACGTGTATTATTATTTAAGAACTTGCCCAGTCATGATGGGATCTCTTACCGTCGTAAGAATTACATTAGTGCATCAGTGCTGAATGCACCCTTAGTAGTGTTCAACATGCAAAGTTAACGTAATCCTTACGATGGTAAGAGATCCTATCGTTTCCACGCAAGCCCTCAATTGCCTCCAAAAGATAACGTAAAAAGTCATTATTTGTTGGGAGAGACTGGATGGTACAGATGGTTGCATTTGCACACACTGACACAGTGCCCTATCTCCCCCGCCAACCGATGTCCATAAATTAGGGGGTGTGTTAGCTTCTCGACTTTATTTACGAAATTTGCCGGACTTCCAAGCTTCGACCTCTACCCAGATCCATGAGCACTGGTTTAAATGAGAGTCTCCTGGTACTGCCCTTAAATCACGCATAAACTAAATCTTAATTAAAGCATACTTTGGCAACCTGCCATTGGTATATATATAACTGATTGTCTGACTTTAAATCAGTAGTTTAGGACAGCAGTCCAGGAGACTCCCGCTTAGAGTGTGGTATATAAAGTTAGGGGCGGGGTTAGAGAAAAGAAAGCATAGTAATGTCTAGGGACTGTCCCAAATTCGAACTTTCTTCCATACCTGTGCCCCTGTTCTCATCCTAAGCCAGGTTTTAGGGGGTAGTATTAGGGTACGTTTATACTGACGCGCACGATTTCAGTGCGTACCGACAGAATACGTACCATGATAAATCCCTCTTTGTTTCTACTTGGACGGCTGAGACTGTTTATACTGGTGAGGACACTTGCGACTGGCGTGAGCTCCTACAAAAATCGTCAGTGGTTGTCACACTTCAGTCGTGCGTAGGTGACAGACAAAAAAGAAAGTGTGTGCGATAGTTTCTCCTCTTTGTCATTATTGGATGCACTCCCCGCGTTTCATACTGACACGCGTCTGTTTAGATCAGGGGAGAGTACCTTTCATTGTTTCCCTACTTGGCTGACTTACAAGGTTACAGGCCTGTAATTGTACTTTCACTTTGTGGTCCTACGACTAAGGGCGAAGATATACATGTACTAATTAATAAGTCCGGTTTGAAGACAACAAATGAAGGAGCATGCCTTAATTACAAATAAAATAGAGGAGATGACGGACAGTAAGGTATACTACCTCCAGCTTGCAGACACCTGTCCGAGGACAGCCGGATTGAAGTGTCGCATGTTGCATTCTATCCTTCAAGACGGACGACCCGACGACCGGAAATGACTAATAGCTGTAGGCGGGACATAAAATCGCAAAATCTAAAACGTCAAAATATACATTAAATCCTATTTTTAAGGCTAGATTTGATTCCAGCGTACTCGAAAACCCCCGGGTGCTATGGATTTGTGATTTTCAGGGTATTTTAAAAAAAAAAAAAATAATTTTTTTTTTTTTACACACACACCAAAAGCCTTTTTCCCCATGTGTAGGTTACTGTCACTGTTGCAATAAGGTGTGTCTTCATTCCAACTCTTTCGTGAACGTTGCAAAGTTCTGTTCTACTTTTTAAATTTTTCCGAAAAGTTTAATAAATTTTTATTGTGCACATTTATCTCAAACAATGGCTTTGTTTCCACCATCAAAAGAAGAAGCCCTAATTAACGCAGTGGAATCTCGACCTACATTGTATGATGAAGCTGATAGAAACTATAGCAACAGAGATGTTGTTGGAATGCTGTGGTTGGAAGTAGCGGAGGAAATTGAATCTGAAGGTAAGCACAATAATTATAGAGTTTAATTGTTTTCGTTGTTATTGTTATTGTTGCTTGCTCATTATGAAGGCAACAAATGGCGGACGCAGTATACTTATATTTTTGTATCCTTCAACTGTCTTCATTTTACAGACAACAGGCGGAGGGATCCAGTATATCTTCGCCCTAAGAGCGAAGATATACAGTCCGATTTGAAGACAACAAATGAAGGAACATGCCTTAATTGCAATTAAAATAGAGGAGATGACGGACAGTAAGGTATACTAACTCCAGCTTGCAGACACCTGTCCGAGGACAGCCGGATTGAAGTGTCGCATGTTGCATTCTATTATCCTTCAAGACGGACGACCCGATGACCGGAAATGACTAATAGCTGTAGGCGGGACATAAAATCGCAAAATCTAAAATGTCAAAATATACATTAAATCTTATTTTTAAGGCTAGATTTGATTCCAGCGCACTCGAAAACTCCCGGGTGCGAAGGATTTGTGATTTTCAGCGTATTTAACAACAACAACAAAAATTTAATCACATACACACGAGTTTTTTTTTTTTTTTACACACACACTATAAGCCTTTTTCCCCATGTGTAGGTTACTGTCACTGTTGCAATAAGGTAATGTCTTGTTGCTTGCTCATTATGAAGGCAACAAATGGCGGACGCAGTATACTTAAATTTTTGTATCCTTCAACCGTCTTCATTTTACAGACAACAGGCGGACGGATCCAGTATATCTTCGCCCTTATGGGGTATATTTCATCTCCCCTTTTCCCTCTTTTGGCATGCCCTGCTTCCAGTAATAAGGGCTCCAGGGAGGAAATTTTGATATCATGGGAATCTGTGTCCATTTTACTTTATTTTACCAGGCACTATTTAGTCCTGGGCTGGAACTGCCAGGTCAAGGGTGTGCTCAGGCGGAAGAGGAGGGGTTTGGCATTGATCAGTGAAAAATGTAGGGTCTGTTTACAAATAGCAATCAAGCTCAAAATTTCAATGGGCTTGCTAGGGTTGGGTAAGTCTTAAAATTTTGGCCACATAATGGGCTTCAATCTGGTATGGGTCTGGGTGAAAGCTAAATCTTTGGCTTCAGAGGGCAGCTCAAAATGTTAATATAGCCCATAGAGGAAAAAAGGGTCCAATCCTATTACAGGTCTGTAACCTACATCAAGATGCTCAAGATGGATGATGACAAATTAATTACAGAAGTCAAGAATCGACCCTTTTTGGGGGGCAAAACCGACAAAAATCATCAAATGATTGTACATATTGGGGGTCATTCTAAAATATTCCACGAATTCCTTTTCATCGGTCAGCAGTTCAGGAAGCAAATAAATGATGAAACTCTCCCTACAATTTTCGCGATTTGGTTATTGGGTGTACAGAAAATTTCCGAAATCGATGCTTTTTTATGTTCCGTTTCTTCCACCACCACCACAAAATCAGTTTCTGTCGCTTTGTAAGCGCCATGTTTACCACAAAACTAGTAGCGTCTGGTCTAGTATGAACACTCTTTTTCCGCGCGGGTACGTCTGTTTCCGTGCGCACAGAAATTGCGCGTGTCAGTAGTGTCACTATAAACGTACCCTTATGGCATGTTTCCCACGAAATTTGCTGGAATTCCGGGTTCAGCAAGAGCTCTAGCCAGTGCCATGTGCAAAACAACGAATCTTCCATTATCTTCATCGAATTAAGCAATGAGGGGGCAGTGAAATAAATATGGAAATTATGGCGTGCCGGATGAAGACAGGCCTTAAGAGATACCGATACTGAGTAATCTAGACATCTGATTCCAGTCGCGAGTACCCGATAATTGCTACTTCCTTAAAAGATATTGATAGATACTCGCAGAGACAATAATTATAATTAAAATGTGCCCCATCATTTGTTGTTCTCCCTAAAAATAACTTGTTTTTTTTTGTTCTAAAAAAAAAATGGTGAAAATAACTATGTGTGAGCAGGCCCCCACCCTGCTCTCCTACCTTTAGTCACCCCCCACCCCAACGTCTGCCCCTATCTTGCACTTTTACCTCAAGCCACCCTCCCCCTGCTGTTCCTCTATGATATGAGAGTTGCTGTACATGAGATGGCGGTACCAGCGTCTGCCCTTTCCCTGCTCTTACACAAGAATTCTCCCTCTCTCCTGTTTGATGATTTTCCCCCGACTGTGTCCCCATCTTTAATCACGGTTTCTTTCCGTCCAGTGGCGACTTCGCCCCTGTGAGCTCCAATCTGGCCACGACTTCTCTCCCCTGGTAAATTGTCCCCATGAGAGTAGGCCTAGTTGTCTCCGGTCTTGACCGAGGTCAACCTTGACGTAACCCTGGTCCACGCGCGGTGCTGAGTAGATTAGCGTGGGTTCCAGAGCTTCTTGAAATTAAGCCCCTCCCCCACTGTCTTACTACGCACTATGGTTTTGTTGTCTAAAATCTCCAAAATATAATGATATAAACCTGAAGTTAGCTAATTAGACAGTTTGCCAGGTTCTCTCTTAAATTGTTTTTATGCTTTTCTCAAAATACATGATCTTTTATATGAATGACTGGGCACTAACTTTTGTTAGGGAATAACATGGAAATGTTGGGCGTGGTCAAGTGCGGGACACTCACTTAGAGTTTCGTCAGTTTGTTGATGATGCTGAAAGAGTGAACACGCATTTTCCTTAAAATTGTTTTGCTGACCAGCCCCAGAATTGGAGCATGAATTAAAGTGAAGTTGAAGTGATTTCGCACGTCTCTTGGATGGCATCGCCTGCCTCTGGTTGGGTTTTTAGCTTTTTAGTTTTTTAGTTTTTTTCTAGGTTTCACTATGATGATCTAGTACCGTCAATAAAAGTCCTCAAGCTTACCTGCAGCCTCAGTCCTTTGAATATATGTATTTGTGGATGTGCCCATTGAAGTCCTGTCTGCACCCTTGACTTAAGACACCCTTTCCCTTAGCTCCCTATCCTATTGGCGTTGTCGTTCCCGATAGTCCATACCCCTACCCTAACATCACCCCGTTTCCATAACTCTCCCCTCTCCGTCCTCGACTCACACTTGGCTTTAGCATCCCATTCTCCCTCCCTATTATTACTATAACTTTCCCTCTCCCATCCCTCGGCTCACATATGTAATAAAAAGTATTATTCCAAAGTCAAGTTAGGAGCATGCCTGCCTTCAGGCATGAGGATGCCAATAGCACCTGGCATGAAAATCTGCAATTTTATATACATGTAGTCTCTATAAAATCAGAAAGCTGGCCATGGGGAGGGGAGAAAGGGCTTGGATTTGAATTTTAAAGGCTTAGAAAAGTGTAAATACATCTGTTGACTCAGAATAGGTGAGGTTTAGCCACTCAGTTATACACTTTGTGGTTATTGCTAGGTGGATAAGGTTACCGTGTTTACTGAGTGAAAAGATCTAAAATATTAGGTAGGCTACTTCACTGCCCAAGTTTTCGAAGTCTAATTGGCTTAGAGGCATTTTTCTTTGCGTCAAAATTTGGAGGAAGAGCTAAACAACGTGTTTGGAAAGCATTTTGGCATGGGACCCCTGGATAAATTAATGAGAGGTGTAAAACTTTGTATAGCCAACAGTGAAATAAAAAACATTGGCATCTTCATACCTCAAAGTATCTATCACAATCTATGTCTTCCTGCAACATGATTTCCCTCAGAGCACCTGTTCTCAAAGGCCGGGGAAATAGTCTCACAGAGAAGATTACGCATTTCTACAACTAAAAATTCAAAGCGGACATGATCCATTCTCTTCATCTGTAAACATTTGCTGCCTCACGTTACGATTACGATGGTATGATCACCTTCCGTCGAGAGAAAGAAGACAAAAAAAACCAAGAATGATTGTTAAAATTGTCTTAGAATTTTTTTTTTCACTTTTGAACCAAATTTGATTGTTTACGTATTCAATGAACTTAAAGTTTCGTTCCTTATTTAAAAGAAAAAAAACCCAAAAAACACAAATACCAAAAACAAAGCAAACAAAACGGTAACAAAATTTTAAGGAGAGATGTGGGTGGGAATGGGCCCTCGCCAACTCGCTCGAGGAAAGCCACATGACACGAGTTAAAAATAATGACGTCACAGTATTGATACCTAGTATCTACGAGATTCAAGCCGTGAGTACTGGTCTAAATAGATATTAAGTGTGCCAGATCTCTTGGATACACGCCCTAAAGCGCGTCTAGCAGCGTAGGCCCTACTCAGTGACCTTTTTGAGGTCCTGGAATTTCTCTCTGGCTATGCCGTCATTAACCACATGACCCACCTTCTTTGTCGGGTGAGTGGATCTAAGTCCCCCATCCCTCCCACTACTCCCAGACATCAAGGATGGGTATTACTGCCTCACTAACATGCCACAATGTGCGGTGTTTTTTTTAAAGCTGCTGAAGTGCAGGCGTGTTCTAGATTTAACTTCAATACAACGTATTTTTTTTTACAGGTTAATCTGTAGGCATATTTGTAGTCTTCGATTGTGAAAGCTCTAGCAGTGAAAAAGTAGGTGCTAGGACGGTGTCGACTCAGAGGGTTTAATTTCGAAATCTGTTAGGATTGGAGCATATTCAGATTCAGTTCTCCAGATTTTATTGGTCTAAAATTCACAATTATAGATGTATAATGCATTGTCTGCTCTTAACTACAATGTTCTGTATCTAGGCTCTATTTTAAGGTTTTGTTGGTTTTTTTTTTTCTTCAACTTCATGGAACGTAATAACTTGAAATATAGACTAGTGGCCAGTTAACATATTTTTGAAATCATCAGGCATTGATAACATTATCCTCATGACTGAGAAAATAATCGATCGAACATTTAAAAAATCTGTATGGCATCAAAATATCAAGAGATTCGGTCTTGGTAGTTCTACAATTCTTTTCCAGATTTTCCCCAGAAAGCTGGCGTAGGTGTGTGTATGGGNGGCAAAAGTCACCCCCTTCCCAATCCCTTCATCTTCAAGCCAAGATATTATAGATATTATAGGCCCATGAGAGTTCGGGGGTGGGGTGGGGAGATGCAGATACTGAAGAAATACACCGACAGAAGGTTAAATGATAATAATAATAATAATAATAATAGACTAATGATAAACACTGACAAAGAGTAAAATGTCATTTTCTCTTCTCAAAAATGCTCTGCCACGCCAGCGGCCGAGAGACCACATAACATCGATCAATAATCTCACTGAGAGTGAGTGCTATCAGATTGCGATGTTTTTCCATTCCAGGTCTGATTCTTCTCATTTTCTTCTTTTGAAATAATAAACATGATCACTAAAACATAAAAAAAGCCCTGTAAAAATGCCTTTTAATACTTGCTGGTCAAATCATTATCAGTCAGACGCTAAGGGCCGCAATCCTTTGCCAACGTCACCATTTTTTATTTTTTTTTTGCTCATAGTCATAAGTTCTGATCAACTTCGATCCATACTTGCTATCTTTAGCTTAGGGGTCTCCTCCTCACATCTCAGAGCCCACTCCTATATTGTTTTGACCAAGCAGAAATGGTAGGCCTAGAGCAACAGCCTTGCCGAAGAAGACATACAGTAATTTTTATATACGCTGGTGTGTGTTAAGAACAAAAGATGATCATGGCGTACATCACAGTACAACTAGACCTAACTCCGCGTAATGACACCTCGTTTTGAGGAGAATAATAATAAAAAGAGAAAAAACACAAGCTGCGATAAAAGGAGATTTGGAAGTGTACTCTTTGACGTTTATATAGGGTTTACGTTTCTGTTCACAGAAAATGTCAGTTGTAAGGGGAACCTGTGATTTAGCGTACTTGACTATATTAGGGACGTCGGAAAATGAAACCGTAGTCAAATCACTAACTGCAATAATTGCTAGGCGTGATGACGAAGTAAAACATAAAAACATAAGAATACGCTACGGTTATGTGAGCAGTCAGGAAGCAAGTCTGAACGTGTTACCACTACACTACAGGGACGCTAACTTCACAGCAATTTAATTCTTAAATACCCACTGCCTGAATCGGTCCTTAACTTCCACGTGCCAACCTAGTGTTTACCCGTGACCCAAACACACTTCCCGACTGCACACAGTTAGATGCAATGGTGTCGTGTCTGGAACCAAAATTAATATAGATCTATGAATCTTGACTGACACCACGAGCCCACCGAAGCTGAGCAAAGCCTTTCCATTCCGACGTCCATGCTAAATGAAAAGGATGGTGTGGTCATAGGCCTAGTCTATTGGGTTCTGAATTTCAGAAGAAACGCGCGCGTTGATCCAAGAGTTCAAAGATATCTGTCTTATGACAGCTCCTGGGGTATTGCAACATATTTTGACACCATTATTATTATCTCTCATAAGTCCTTCCGTGCTAACGGTATGATGAAATCGGCCAAACGCCCCAAAAAGCGTATTCCGTTTTTTTATTGAAAAATAATGTCCACCTAAAGGCCCATCTTCCATGAAAATCACAGGGCTGAATTTTAACTAGAAAGTGTCAAAATATTGCACTAAAGTTTTCGGCCGTGTCCATCCGAGATGATGAAGCCGGCCATCCGCCGGAGCGCCGCTTGGACGATTTCATCATGCCGATTATAGGGGCCTCGGCGTCGCTTGGCCGACCGGGCGCGACGGGGATCTATAGAAGAATGAGACGCTATACTTGCGTCCTATTGTAAGGTGTCTGGCGGATTAAAATCCTTTGATCTATTGATCTTGGTGGAACGGTAGTTTCCTGTCTGGTAAGCAAGCTATTGCCTGGGGGGGACGGAAAATTGAGCAGGTTTTATCCTGTTATGCAACGGATTACTCAATAAGCCGCCCTTCCTATGTACGGTAAATTGAGCAGGTTTTTGAGTGTGGTATCGATTATGAGGTAGCTGTGGTCGAATCAGAATCCCAACCTCGACCATGTTGAGCTGATTGAGTGTTCACTGACAACCGTTCAAGTAGTTGACCTCTCTCGGGAGCTTACGGGGAAAAAAAACCAAAACTCCCTGTCCTGCACGTTTATTTATTTATATTTTTTATTCAGAATCACTGTGAGATGATAAAAAAAAAAACGCAAAGGAGACTGCCACAAGGAAAGTTATTTAAAATCAAAACTCAAGATAGAAATTGCAGAAAGTGCAAAATTGCTGCTGTTACTTTAATGTTTGTGTGAGGGAACTGGGTGCAGTGCTGGATTTATTGTACTTTATTAAATTTGAAGTTTATTGCTTGAATTGAGCTAAAGACCTATCATTAGTCTTTTTGGCATATCTTAGACAAATTTGGTTTGAAACCTTCGCTCCGGGACCGGATGGGGAAATTGGCTTGCAAAATGCATGAGTTTATATTAATGCAAATATCTTCACATCTATCAAATGAAAGAAATACACAGAGAGAAAGTAAACAGATTGATGTAAATAGTTTTGATGACATTTCATGTAGATAACTGTAAGGACAAATTACATGGCTGACAACGTCGGTATTTTCTAACTCATTTTGAATTTCCAGACATTCATTTTCCCAAAGCCTAGTCCGAGAAAGGTCAAGATATTCAAGTATTTGATAACTGATGGCAAAATATACTCTGTCAGACTTCACATTGGCTGACTCACTGCATAATATCGTGGCGTTTTAGTGTCTAATATCTCCGTCATCCAGGAGTCTCTTATCCTACATAAGGATTTGCATAACACGGGGATAAGCAATCATTCTGTCAGCACCTTAGGACTGCTGCTGTGAGGTGCATGCCTGGGAACTTAATGATTATGCTAATGATAACAACAACAATAATGATAATAATAATGATAATAATAATAATAACGACAACAACAACAATAAAAGTAAAAACAACAATAATAACAACAACTTGCCTTTGGATGGGATACACTGTACTTATCGGCGCGCTGTGTACGCTATGTACAGGCATTAGACAATCAGCTAAGAAAACTAGCTAACTTTGACACAGTCGTATTGACAATGTTTGTAAATGATTCATAGATGAAACAGTACGAAAGTGATAGTGAAAAAGTTACCAAACATTTCTAATTGGTTAAATTATATCGCATACGCCCTGATGATGATGATGATGATGATGGTGATGATGATGATGATAATAATAATAATAATAATAATAATAATAATAATAATAACAGTAATAATAATAATACCTAGAGCAAATTCTTTTTTTTTATTTTTATTGAAAGGCATTATGTCTAGATCCACTATATCAGAAGAATGAAGAATACATTTCAGATCACATGATAGATGACTCACACCATATGCCCGGCTGTGGGGAGTGAGTGGACACCAACAGAATAGAACGGAACAGATGTGTGAGTGTGAGCAGTCGGAAAGTGTGTTAGGGTCACGGGTGAACACTAGGTTCGCACGTGGAAGTTAGGTACCGATTCAGGCAGTAGGTATTTAAGAATTAAATTGCTGTGAAGTTAGCGTCCCTGTAGTATAGTTGGTAACACGCTCGGACTTGCAAGCTGAGAGACCCTGGTTCGATCCCCGGCAGGGACAAAAATTTATAGAGTAGGCTTTGTCGGCCCTTCTTCTCAAAATTGATCATTCACAGTAATTGGTAAAAATCCCTGGTGACACACTTCCTTAAAATAATATGTAAACATCAAAAAAAAATTATCAGACTAAGCTCACCTTCCTCCCCCTTAAATATAAGAGAAAGAATACTACACTGTATTGCCTTTCCACCCGGTTACAATAGCATAATAATTTAATATATTTTGGTGTCTTATCCACATTTCATTCCCCAGATCTGTGACACAGTGATCCGTTTCTCTCCTGGATCATAAGGCAGGCACTGAAACATTCCACAAGATGGATTACCTGACTGGCATTTAAAGAAAAGAACGCCGCAAGCCATCAGAAGCAACCGATATAAACATTGTATCTTGGAAAAGAACGTGCACAACAAAAGAACACACAAATGGGCGATTTTCCTGCGCAGAAAAGTCAGACAGAAACCTAAGATAGTGATCCCAAAATTTCGTTAATTCTGCCACACGCTAGTCTTCATCAAAATAATGATGAGTGGAGTCCCAATGATTCTGGCAAATTCAAACCATCCATCCGGAATTAGACGAATTGTTAACAGTTTTGGGAAATAATAAAATAAAGTATCTTCCATTCGGAACACTAGGACTATCGTTCCACTCGGCACACCTGATTGTAGTGATATGTAAACATTTCAGGCTCTCCTACCTGGCGCCATTATAAAATGTGCCTCGATGTTATATGACCGCGTCCCGGTACACTATCATACAGTCGTATCTCGTTAATCCGAACCTTTTCTTTCTTGTGTTTTTATTCGGATTATCGAAGTTACCGGACAATTGCGTCATGCGATTTACGAAAGGAAGAAACGAGAAAAGTAAGAGCTGTTTATCTACGTCATAACAGGACAGTTTAAAGATAGGATTCAGACAAAACCTTTTTATCTGATTCTGTGGTTTGTAGAATGAATGACTGAATGTAGTGAATGTATTGTTCTCTAGTCACAACACCGTAGTATGTGGAGTGGTGTGGTGCAGTAGTTGTTAGTGCAAAGCTAAGAGTTTCTGAGATAGTGTAAAGTCGCATTAGCCTGGATATGAGACTTATAAACCGCATTATTATTATTATTATTATTACTAGTCAAAGTTCAAAGCACCCGCAAAATTTGCGGCATTATCGTGCGAAGGAAACTACCAAACTTCATCTACATCATTAGCACCGCTCCTCTTTTTGTAATTATTGTCCTCACACATGTCATTGTGTGTAGTAACAATAGTAACATATCGGTTAGGCTGAAAATTAAAAAAAGAACCGATTAAAATTAATGATTTTTCTCAACGCCAGCTTCTCTAAAACCCCACCATATTTGAAGAATTTGGCCTCAAAACATCAATTTGACTGCAGACATCACAATAGTAGTGACGTCATGAGCATAAACCTCAGTTTAAAAATTGGAACAGGTAATTTGGATATGGGAAAATCCATTTTTTACATATTTCTGAGACAATCAGGAACAGCGCTGCCCATCAATTTGTTAAAAAAAAAGGACCAGATATGGTCGGTTTGTGACTTATACATGATGAAATCAGTGGAGAAATTAACCCTCACGATGTGCATGGGATGAAGCGTTATTTGGCTGTTGGCAGGGCCAAGTCTAGGACTTACATCTTTCTATCGGAGAGCACCAGTATTCGCACTGATGGTTCACACGGCCAAAGTCATGTTCATTCCATTGATTCTCCTCCTTCTCGTACTGATGATTATGTTCATTCGGGCGATCGATTCTGCTACGTACATATTCTCGACCCGGCATGTGATACAAATGCTCAGTTTCAACTTCGGGGACCGGAAGTCAACATTTCAGGGACGAACCACAAAAACCAATGACGTATGGTCCATTTAAAAACAACGAAGTAGCACCGTAGTCACGAAACAAAGAAACTTTACGTAATTATCAAAACAACACTTACGGACCGTTTAAGGCGAAGAAATTACCAAAGAATCATCTTCAGACCAAAAGGAAGGTGTATACAAATTTTTGGGTTGATTGGTGCACAAATAGTCGAGATATGGCTGTTACAAAATTTCACGAGTTATAATATAAGATTACCAGTCAAAGCACTCGCAAAATTTGCGGCGTTATCATGCGAAGGAAACTACCAAACTTCATCTACATCATTAACACCGCTCCTCTTTTTGTAATTATTGTGCTCACACACGTCATTGTGTGTAACATATCGGTTAGGCTAAAAATAAAAGATGAAAAAAAAACGCTTAAAATTAATGATTTTTCTCAACGCCAGCTTCTCTAAAAATCCGCCATATTTGAAGAATTTGGCCTCAAAACACCAATTAGGCTGCAGACACCACAACAGTAGTGACGTCATGAGCATTAACCCCAGTTTAAAAATTGGAACAGGTAATTTGGATTATTATAGATATCGTGTGAATATCTGACACAGTATAATATGCGAAGCAAAGCATTTCATGCCTTTAGAAACAACATTCCTCAACCGCAGAAAGTCTGCATGTCTCAGCCACAACAGATCACCAAGTGGCCGCAACCATAAGTGTGCAGTGGACAACATATGCTTGCATTTCAAGTAGCGGCATATAAATTCATTAGAGTTTTACGTCTTCGCACACTGCATTGCACTGCATCGTTGCTGAATCAGAGCTGGGTTAGACCGGGGAATTTTGGGGGTCCGCAACTCTTCAGTTGTAAAGTATGAATGGACGACTGAGCATCAAAGAGCTAAATAGTACGGTGTTTTGTTTTCTTGCTGTTAGTGGTGCCAGTATTCTGGTTGTCTGACTAGTTAGCTGCCCAGGTTACTGAATTCATGGATGGTAAAGAGTCAGACAAGCTGGCTGGATGGTTGGATGGCTAGATAACTGGATGGCCGGATGGCTGGAGGGCTGGGTGACTGACTGAATGGATGGTTGGTTGGCAGGCTGGCTGGCTGGATGGCTGGCTGGCTTACTGCTGGATGGTTTGTTAGATGGATTTACACTAACTGCACTTTATTTAAATGCATGCTTATTTAGCTTTGTTATTATTCCAGAGCCAAACATTTCACTCAGCATACTACTAGATGCCCGCTGGCCTCCTCCTCTACCTACTCTTTTAGTGAAAGATGAGCAACAGGATCAACTTGGACTCAACAGAAGTTGACAAGATGATAAGTGGATCTATGGTGTCTGAATCAGCGACACGACCGATGAGAAATCAATCTGTATACATATCCGAAACAGGATCGAACTACCTTGAAATTGCCGAATTCATCCACTTTATGATCGTACCTCCCGTAGCTTTCTTTGGCCTGATTGGAAATGCCTGTGCCATTATCATCCTCGCTCGGCAAGGCTTTGGAAAAACGTCCAATATCCTGATGGTGGCTTTGAATTTCGCTGATATATATATGCTGTGGCTTCAGTTCATTCTGAGTGTCCCAAAAATGCTGATCCTAATCAATGACAAAATGTTCCCGTGGTCGTACATCATCAATGAAGTTATCTTCGTGATGTTACAGATCACTTGGTTTTTACATGACGTGGGCTATATATGTACCATGTTCCTGCCTGTTATCATCGTCATGGTGAGGCTGATCGCTGTATTCTTGCCTTTTCACTTTCCCCGCTTGGTGACGCCTCTGAGGCTTTGGATCGTCGTGGGGCTGTTGTACATGTCAGCTACAACTTTCGGTGTTATGTACGAACTATGTAATAAGCTTGTCTATTACAAGATTTTGGTCAACGGGACGGAAGTGACATTTCCCATAATTGAGTATACTGATTGCGAATACGGGCCTGGAAGCTACCTACAAATATTATCATATGTAACTTATGTGTACTACCATCTCCCGATAATGGTTCCTGTTCCTTTGACTTTGGTTGGCGGTGTCCTCATCGTTGTAAAAGTGACATTTGCCATTCACAGGTAAATATAAAGACATAATAAGACATAATATAGACATGATAACAAACACACAGTCTGACACTCATCATGAACAGCTCAACAGGATCTTATTCTTAAGTCTATTTTACTGTTTTCTTACTTTTTGTTTTCCTCTCCTACTTGTTTTCGGTGTGGAAAGAAGATGTTGTGTACGATGAGAGCTAGATGTGCCGCCTCTGGTGGTGGTGAGTTTGTGGTATTTGCATGTTTCTGCCACGCCGTTTATTCGGTGTTTTTTTTTCGTATTCTTCCCTAGCTTTGAAACGACATGATTTTGTATTGGAAGCATGATGGTACTGGTTGGTTTGTAAAGCAGAGCTTTATTGGGTGTCCATATTTGACACTGATACCTTAGTGTTAGTGGGAAAACTGTGCTTATTAGTTGGTGTTTTATCTCCCCTGGGATGTCCGAGTGAGACAGCAGTGGTGAATGCTGCTATGTGATAGTAATAATTTGCTTTCTGAGTTAGTATTTTAATTTCTTTGTCTATTCTGCCATCATGGATAAATGTATGTCCAAGGTTTAGAATTCTTTAACTTTTAATTTCGAAGGTTATGGTCTGTGGCCCAGGTGTCCTGGCGACTTTCATAAATTGAGGTTTTGCTGCGTTTTCGATGTGTTGAAGTTCAGGTTGGGGGAGGGGGGTGTCCTTTCATATGAACTGAGTTCCCTTGTTTCACTGTGAACGTGATAGCAAACAGAGTTTAAGATTTTTAGTAAACGGATTGGAACTTGGTTCCTTTTCAAGTCCGTTAAACTTCCGTTCCTCACGTCAGCAACCAGAGTTCAGGTTGGTTTTGTTTTTCTATGTTGTCGGTAACTGTTGTAAACTTATTCGTCTCACTGCGATTACCAGTCACGTTCATCCTGTCAATTTTAAAGGTCTTTCTTCGAATCAGCGAGATGAGTTTGTCACTCCTGCCCTTTTTTTTTTTTAGATAAAGCCATAGAGACGAAGCTGTTGTTGCTGTCAACACGGACTGCCTTATCGTTTTTAATCACAAATGAAGTTTGCTCCCTCACTGATAAAGACGTGATGACACCTGGTAACTAGGACTACGTCACGAGTCATGATCGTCTGAAGTCCGTTTCTAACAAAATAACGCTTATGTCCATCGATAGATGTGTGTTGTGACTGGTGATTAAAAACCAACTTGAAAGCTATCATAGATAATTATCAAAAACGTGATAAAGGTTTACTGGATAACGCAGAGGAGCAGGTGAATAGGGCGGAGGAAGTAGAAAACTAGGGGTGGGATAAGATAAACACAAAGAGAACAGAAAGTGGCAATGGATTAGGTAGACGGCGCATTGGTTTTCATACACATGACGTCATCATCTTGTATGGAAGCTACAACTGTATTTGCAACAATTTTAATTACAGCAAATGTTCTGCTTTTATGACGCACACTGCACTTACACACAGCTATTATTAGCAGGGGCAGTTAAATCTAACTTCTGTGCCTGTGCTAGTGAATCTAGATTTTTTTTTTTAATACTAAGGAAGGATGACAGGTATTATGTTCTTCTTCACTAATGAACAGTCACAAAAGTGGCAAAATCTTGCGCCCTTGGAATTGAAATTCTCCATGGAAAACACTCACACATAATTACATTGATTAAATGTGGGAATCCTCGTTTCCCGTCGTGAAATCAGCTGTCTCAGATGTACTATTTTCGGCGGGAAAAGTGAACGGAACAGAACGGAGATAGAAACCAAGTTCCTCAATCGTGAACAGAATGAACGGAAAGGAATTTGATCGCCTCGGCTGAAAGGGGAACGAAACGCATTCCCCCTAGTGGGGGAGGATGTTACATCGATCGTGCACTTTTTGATACCAACATACCGCTTTTACAACACGTTCGTTATGCCAAGTGATAACGAAAATGAGGTGGGCCCACCTTGGCAGAACCCTCCTGTGGCTGGTAGGGGTCCGNTCTTCAAGACCCATTTTTAGGTGGTTCCAGTGGTGATACCATGACGGCCCACCTCGTTTTAGAATCAGAAAAAGATGTAGATTTTACCATGTGAAGGTCAATTTGGTATCACAAAGTGCACGATTTGCACGCAAACATGTCATAAGCGGCCGGACTACCCATTGTGGCACTGACTGGGGAATGAAACGCAGTTCTCCATTTTTTGTTAACGAGCCCAAGCCGGTAATGAAGTTGTGAATATTATGATGAGGAAGTATCAGATGGTCGTTGTACAGTGTTATATTGTGATCATCTGTAAACAGGCGCTCATTTAGCTGGTTAGGGGTATCGTATCCTCCATGTTCATGATGTCCATGTACATATGGAAGAGCAGAAGAGATTCCTGTCTTACATTTGATATGAGCGTGAGTTATTCAGTGATCCGAAGTTTTGTTTTACTGGTTGGATTTCAAAGTGGCCAAGGTTCTCTGGTAACTGTTCTCACACTCCGTACCTAGCTGTAATGAAAAAACAAAACACCAAAAACTCGCTTGAATTTTAAAGAGATATTCCGTGGCTATTTCCCCCCAGAATTGCGTCAAATTTTGTATACAATTTTCCTTTGCACTACAAGTGGTCATTTGTCAGAGTTTATTAGTCCACGTGACCTTGAAACATTTGTTTATTGAAATGGTTTGTGTCGTAGAGCCGCACCGCTGCGTTGTTGTTGTTTTTTTAATGTTGTCAGCTCGCTGCGAACGCATGTCAAGAAATGGCCAGAAAAACATGTGGAGATTGCGGACAAACGTTGCCAAACACTCGTTATGGGACTAAATTTCTTGATAGGTCTGATCACAAATGATTTTGCTATAAGAAGACAAATATGAACGTGTGTAGATATTAAAATTTACTCCCTTCCTTTCCTCTTTCTCGGACTGCACCGGAACACCAGAGCAATTACTTCTAGAGCATTTCACAACTGCATATTTCTCTTGTCTTTCTCGACAGTTTTCTCTTTGTCTACGAACACGATATCCATGTTGTTGTTATATCTTATTTCTCTGTCTCACGCTTGTCTCAGTGCAAATAAATAAATACCTCACAGTGCAACCGCTGCTTTTCCTGAATCCTAAGTGTGCGCCTGTCAAAGTCACCTGGGTTCACAAAACCTGAAAATGGTGCGTTTTTAGCGCAAAAGAAACGGATATACAGTGATTGTTATTTTTTGAAGGAGCGCTTTCAACTGACTCAGTAATGATATTCCCAGGTATCTTCCACAGTCTCGCCTCTTCTCCTTCTTGGGACCACTTTGGCCCGGTGTCAGTTTTTTCTTGCCTTTCTTACTTGCCACATCCTGTGGAACATTCTGTTGAGTCAGAGGACACTGAGGCCTTGTGCTTTGGGCTTGCTACACTACTGTAATACCCCTTTTCTTCAGTCAAGGTTATTAATGATTGCAACACTACTGTAATACCCCTCTCTTCAGTCAAGATTATTAGTGATTGCTGCACTACTGTAATACCCCTCTCTTCAGTCAAGATTATTAGTGATTGCTACACTACTGTAATACCCCTTTTCTTCAGTCAAGGTTATTAATGATTGCTACACTACTGTATTACCCATCTCTTCAGTCAAGATTATTAGTGATTGCTGTACTACTGTAATACCCCTCTCTTCAGTCAAGATTATTAGTGATTGCTACACTACTGTAATACCCCTCTCTTCAGTCAAGATTATTAGTGATTGCTGGTTGAATTTATGTTTCCGTACGTAATACTCCGTGGTGTTTGTTCTCACCTGGTCGAATTAATATTTCCTAGAAATAATCTTTCCATCGATTATTTATTGAAACTTAGTTAAATCAGCTTCCCAACGTTGTCAATGATATCGATATAGGGTTGATTCTTATGTATTTCATACCGCTATAGAACTCACAGGCTTTGTTTTAGATGTTCCCCATAATATAATAGATGAGTTAGTTTGTTATTTTCTAATCTGGCTCATGATCAGTTTGTTCAGCCGCCATATTCCCTCTGCGATAAACGTTTATTTCTAATAGACAGGGTGGGTAGGTAGGCTGGTAGGTTGGTACGCTAGGTTAACAGGTTGATAGATAAGGTAGTTATGCTTTCCCAGCTACTTTAGTTAGCTAGCTAGACAGCCAGTCAGCCAGCCAGCCAGCCAGCCAGCCAGACAAGCAGGCAGGTAAGCAGGAAGGCTAAATCACAGACAGACAGACAGACAGACAGACAGACAGACAGACAGACAGACAGACAGACAGACAGACAGACAGACAGATATAAATTCTTTATTTCCATAAATACAATTCATGTTGTACAGGCATAATATTCCAACATTATGACCTACTGGAAATAATACCATGGTGGGGACTTAACTGCATATCTTACATGGAAGAGATGGACAAAACTTGAAATCTGCTCGGCTCTAATATCATTAATACATTCTATTATAAGATCTACATCTTTCTTTCCATATTTTATAGGATCCAATTATTGAACCCGTACTGCAATATTTGGATGTGAACTTACATTCAGAGTTGTTAATATTGAGATTTTTTTAAAGCCTTGTAATAAATCTTTTATGAACATTTGCCTTACTTCCAATTATCAAAGCGATTATTTCACATTGGTACCCCAATGTGCTGATTTCAATAGATAGTGGGAAATATTTATCAAATTTCCCTTGATAACATCTATCAATATGACAGTCATATGGTACCGATATTTCAACGATCAATATATATATATATATATATATATATATATATATATAGATAGATAGATAGATAGATAGATAGATAGATAGATAGATAGATAGATAGATAGATACATGAGTGTCTGGCTGACTGGACAGACGGATATGATGGATGGCTGGCTGGCTGGCTGGCTGGCTGGCTGGTTGTCTGGCTGACTGGCTGGCTTGCTGGATGGATGGATGGATGGATGGATGGATGGATGGATGGATGGATAGATTGATGGATTAATGGATGGATGGATGGATGGATGGATGGATGGCTGGATGGATGGATGGATGGATGGATGGATGGATGGATGGATGGATGGATGGACGGATGGATGGATGGAATAGATTCTACTTGTTTAATTCATACATAACAATCTACATAATTATATTGTTCTGAATTTCAACATATATCAACAGGATGCTTGTTCGCTTCCTGGATGCATTTTCAAACATTTGAACTCTTCATCAAATAAAATTTAATAACACTCTGTTCTTACCTTTCAACAGACGCCAAAGGATGATGACTGTGAGCGAAGCACGAGGGACAAGCCACCGTACCGCAGTTGCACTAATGGGCGTTTGTCTGGGCTACGTCGTGTCTGGCAGCTTTGCAGCTATCATCTTTTACTGGGACACTGACGATCCTGACTGGTTAATTCTAATTGATGTACTCACTGACCTGAGCCAAGCACTGCACAGCTCCACCAATTTCATCGTCTACATGGCCATTCAGGGCTATTTTTGGAAAGAGTTTAGGGGCCTGTTAACCTGTAAGATATGCCGAAAAGGCCCAGATCAGAAGGTCCAGTAGGGAAAAGAAGGTCCAGTGAGTGAGGGAATCAGAAAGTCCAAAGAGGAGATGAGAAGGTCCTTTATTTAAGGAAATGAGAAGATCTAGTGAGGAAACGAATAGGTCCAGTGAAGTGATACGAAGGTCCAGTGAGTGGGGGTATGAGAAGATCCAGCAAGGAAATGAAAAGGTCCAGCAAGGAAATGAAAATACCCAGCAAGGAAATGAAAAGGTCCAACAAGGAAATGAAAATACCCAGCAAGGAAATGAAAAGGTCCAGCAAGGAAATGAAAATACCCAGCAAGGAAATGAAAAGGTCCAACAAGGAAATGAAAAGGTCCAACAAGGAAATGAAAAGGTCCAGCAAGGAAATGAAAATATCCAGCAAGGAAATGAAAAGGTCCAGCACAGAAATGAAAAGGTCCAGCAAGGAAATGAAAAGGTCCAGCAAGGAAATGAAAAGGTCAAGCAAGGAAATGAAAAGGTCCAGCAAGGAAATGACAGGGACCAGCAAGGAAATGAAAAGGTCCAGTGAGGAAGTGAGAACCACGAGGCACCAAAACTTTTTAGAGAGTTCCTGTGATTACCGCCCGAGCGTTAAGTTTTACAATAGTGTATAAACGACCCTTTTAATTATAGATGATGATAAAAAAAAATTAATAGTAATGTTACAGGTTACGAGTGTCATATCAAAGCGTATGCCCACTTAAGGGACTTCACACTGTATTACCCCAGCAGGCCTGATCATTCTAAGATTTCTCAACTCTCTGCGAAGCATACCCTATATACATTTAAAGAAGCACTAGTTCTCTGATAATGACCCATATACACAAGAACCCATTTGACAGATAGATGGACTGAGGACAATGTGGATAAGATGTCTGAATCTGCGGGAAATGTTTTATGGCCATAACGAGGTTCATATTTTTCTGACATTAATATTATTAGCATTCATACTGGAAATAAACGGCTAAGTTTTGCTGATGTTGTTGACTCATACCGTAGATCAAAAGTAAACTTTACACACATACGTACACACACACAGACACACGCACATACACAACACACACACACACACACACACACACACACACACAAACACACGAACACACGAACACATACACATACACACACACACATTCAAATACACACACACGCACATACACACACACACACACACACACAAACGCATACACACACACACGCACGCATCCATGCACGCACATATCCACCCTTCTGCCTACCTTCTCGCCCTCTCCTCCAACACACACACACAATATTGCTGTAATAAAGTAAACGTGTGCTTACATGAAATAGAAGTTATATAGATCTATTATTTATTACTTTTTTCTGTGGTGGCAAAATTGGTAAATGTGGACATTTACTGTTAGTATTAAGATGTTCGTCTATCCTTTCGTGGTAGATAAGAGCGCACTACCGTGATGCACACTGTTTGGTTCAAACTCAGCAAATTGCGCATGCCCAACTGCACACCAAAGTGCTAACTAGACTAGAGTGTTTGTCTTCTGTGGTGGAAAATAAAGGTTATATTAAAATTCAGCGGTATCTTTAATATTAGTTTTTACTACATTAGATTTACTTTACTTTGACGCTGCAAATTGTGTGCTTACAGAGATGTATTCAATATTCTTGTTTCAAGTGATATACTGAGAATTTACGTTTTACAGTGCATACCTTACGTAATTACAAAGCATGGGCGTGTTTGTGAAAAGTGACGGTGTATGGAAATAGTTTTTTTTTTAAATTTTTTTATAATTGGGGTGTCAAGCTGAAATCAATTACGTTTTTGCTTTAACTTTTGTTTGAATCCTTAGCTTTCATCAGTAGGAGGTCAGCTTTTTTTTTCAATTTTAAAGTTATTCAGTAAGATTTGTAACACCACATATTTATCGTAAATTGATTCATTTGTTGCATGCACCCTTCATGGGTGATGTGACGTTTGGGAAACAAAAAGAAACAAGAACGGAAAAGTATCAGAAGATAGTGGCACCCAACATGAAGAACGAAGCTAGGCTATTGCTCCTACTTTACTGAGGTATTTGGTGAAAGAAGCAAGGCTAATGCTCCTACTTTACTGAGGTATTTGGTGAAAGAAGCAATTCTAATATTCCTACTATACTTAGGTATTTGGTGAAAGAAGCAAGTCTAATGTTCCTACTATACTGAGGTATTTGGTGAACGAAGCAAGTCTAATGTTCCTATTATACTGAGGTATTTGGTGAAAGAAACAAGTCTAATGTTCCTACTATACTGAGGTATTTGGTGAAAGAAGCAAGTCTGATGTTCTTACTATACTGAGGTATTTGGTGAAAGAAACAAGTCTAATGTTCCTATTATACTGAGGTATTTGGTGAAAGAAACAAGTCTAATGTTCCTACTATACTGAGGTATTTGGTGAAAGAAGCAAGTCTGATGTTCTTACTATACTGAGGTATTTGATGAAAGAAGCAACCCAAGAGGCTCTGGCAATCACGCTGGACCTGTCCCTTAAGACGGTTTGGAAGACTTCCTGTGTTTGGTCTCCTCGTATCCTGTTTCACGTACGAAGGCGCCGTCCATCGACAAGAAAGTCGAGCTCTTTGGCAAGCCAAGACGGTTGCAACTAATGCAGAAGCGCCAAGAATCATGTACTGTGCGAGTGGTCTTTTTTAGGCTCTCTGGGATTCATTTCCTCTCTCTCTCTCTCTCTCTCTCTCTCTCTCTCTCTCTCTCTCTCTCTCCTTGTCCCTCTTTCGTTCTCTCTATGGTGAACTCGGCCACATACAGTATGTTTTTCCTTACTTAGATTTTGAAAAATTAAAAAAAAACAAAACAACAAGAACTGGGCCCTATCTGACAGTTTGTAAATAGGTCAGTGTGGCGGCAAGATGAGAGGTTACAAAAAACAAAACAAAACAAAAACACCTTGGTTGTGTAAGTTGTTGAGTTCTTGATGCATGGTAGTACTAGGAAGTGACATTGACTGTTTAGTGCACACATGGAATAAAAACGATCTGAAGAGAGACTGAACTGCGCACACTATTTCAAGTTTAATTATGTCCGCCCCAGTGAGACTCATCCTTTCTAAGCTTGAGTTGCAGCCTGTATGATTTGAAAATTGCTTTCCTAGCTTCGTCTAACTTCAGTGAGACCACCTTATTGAATACAATGCCAACGTCACATTGTGAAACTCTCAAGCAGTGCAAAAAATATAATTGTCGATACCTTTCCTTAAATACTTTTATTCACAGACATAACTGTCCTGAAATGATGATAACGATGGTGGTTTGGCGGTCTTTGTATGGAAAGAAAATCCATTTTTTCATGTCCGTTTTTTAATATATATATATCAGTATACTCAGTATACTTTCGACTGAGTGCTATCCCACTACATTTCTCTTACCCCTTTCCACCCCCCCCCCCCCCCACACACACACAAAAGTTTATCCAAAATACTACCAGTGATTTTTTTTTTTTTTATCTTCCCATGGCTCCTCCTAGGAGATAAAGCGGTATGTTCTTAGAGTCATTCCTGACCTCTAAGTTCAACCCAGCATCGGAACGGGTGAATATATTTTCCTCGTTCTTGCTCTCGTCCCAGAATCGTGTTTGTCGGGCAAGACCGCAGCCGAGACACCTATGTTCAGAGTTAGGTAAGGGCGCTGTTGTCCTACGTCTCCATTTCAGGCTTATCGCACGTTGGAAGTCGGGCGGTTCTCCGGTGGCTCCATAGTCATTTGTCGTTTCTTCATTCTCCATTGGAACTATGCTACTTTGGGAAGAATATGTGGTAGCTTGTCCTTTCGAAAGATCTCCCTCCACGCTGCTGTCGTCTCTTGGCCTCTTAATAGCTTCGGAGAAAGGAGTTCGAGCTAGAGCAGCGTCATCTTTCACTGTGCGTAAGCTGTCTTTATCTCTCAGTAGGTGGCTGAAGTACCCAAACAGAGACCCACGATTAGTGTCAGTAACAGGCGTAAACCATACGGTGTTCCAAAAGATGGGCTGTGTCAGCGGAGCTGCAGATGCGCCAGTCCCACGTTTTTGCTGTTTTCTGCAACAAACTAGCTTCGTGCGGAAGTCACTGTTAGCACTCAAGTCCAGGTCTATCTTCCTGGACAGTAGACTACTTTCATCACTGTCCCTTGTATCTGCACCTTTGTACGTACTCGTTTTCTGTTTCCTGTCCCAACTCCTCTCGCCATCGAGACTAAGAGAAGAACCAATCATTGGCGCTCGTGACTCAGTCAGAGACCAAGTGTTTAGAACATGGCTGTTTTCTACTGGGGTCGTCTCGTATTCTGAAACATGTTTAGCATTAAAATGACTCGCACCTAAAATGTCAGAACTGTCAGCTAGAAAATGCTGATTTGGAGAATCACTACCGTCTCTCTGGCGCGTCTGTGCAACAACAAGGTGTAACCAACCAATCAAGGAAGAGCCTGAAGAGGTCCTGTGCAACCTGTGGATATTGGGATCGTCTGCCGTTGGTGATATCAAACGATCATCAAGTTCAGGATCCCAATGAGGAGTGAAGGAAAGTGACGTGCGGTCATTGACTACTTCTGGGTCAAAACCTGAAGCAGTTGCGACATCAAGATGTGCATAGAAAAAGCAGTGCAGTACCAAGAAAGCTACAAACCGGTACGGTATCTGTAGATGAAAGTAATACTATAAAGGTTATTACTGGCGATTAATTCAGATTGTTACGAAAGTAAAAAGGTGAGATGTGAATGTCTTATATATATA
>JAWQUT010000019.1:1695193-1706122 GCA_033807755.1 Ellobium chinense | reverse complement strand
CAGCAGCAGCAGCAGCAGCAGCAACAGCAGCAGCAGCAGCAGCAGCAGCAGCAGCAGCAGCAGCAACAACAACCACTACAACAACAGGAAAAGCTCAGAGAAAGGGCATATCCAACTTGGTCGCTATGACTGTCATTAAAGGTTTCGTACATATTTGTCATAATGGTCCCTTAAGGATAAAGACTGAATTTATTCTACACTAACTTATTTATTGATTTTTTTTATATAATGCCTATCAAGTATAAAAAGTGTCGATTGACATCTTGCTGCAATACTTACTTAAATGGCATTAAGAGCCATTCCAAAGAGTTCATCCTCATAATTGGGATATTACATGTTCATTATGAACATATTATGCACATAATATGCACATTATATTATTACATGACTCAACGAGAACATATGCACGTATATTATTCATAGATTTCTCATCAGCTTTCAACACCATACAGCCACATCTTATGGTTACCAAGCTATTGGGTTTGAATGTCAACAAAAACATCATTGCATGGATACTTGATTTTTTTACTCAACGTGTACAGTATGTCAAATTGAATAACACGTGTTCCTCTTATTTAACGTTGAATACCGGGGCGCCCCAGGGCTGCGTATTGTCCCCGACATTGTACACAATATATACCAACGATTATCGTAGTCACCACGCAAATACTACTTTAATTAAATTTGCTGATGATTCAACTATTCAAGGGCTTCTGCTCAACTCAGAGGAGAACTACCGTGATGAAGTGGAGCGTTTCACGCAATGGTGTACAGATAATTTCTTGACGTTGAACGTACGTAAGACCAAGGAGTTGATAATCGATTTCAGAATTAAGAAAGATACAACGCTACCATTAACTATAGGAAACGAATCTGTGGATGTGGTTGAACAATATAAATATCTTGGTATAACCATCGATAGGAAGCTAAATTGACATCCACATATTGACTCTCTATGTAAAAAACTTAACCAGAGACTGTATTTTCTCAGAAAACTCAGAACATTTAATGTGAACACAACTGTAATGACCATATTTTACAATGCCATCGTTCAAAGTATTTTAACATTTAGGATCAGTTGTTGGGGTGGAGGTATTACAAGCGTAGACAAAGACAGACTGAATAAAATCATACATAAATGTGAAAAGATAATCAATAATGATCTACCATCTTTCGATGATCTGTATGATAAAATATCCGTGAAGAAAGCCAAAAATATACTTCATGATATCACTCACCCCCTATATGACGAATATATTAAATCTCAAAGAAGCAAACGTATTTTACAACCTTACGCGAGAACCGAGCGGTACAGTAAATCCTTTGTACCTTCAACGTCAAGGAAACTTAGGAGTAATAGTATATGAAGTGTTTGGGAGAATGTGAGAGTAGGGATGTGTAGGTATATATGTATGTATGTGTGTTGTGTGTGTGTGGGCTCATGTGTGTGTGCGTGTGTATGGATGATGTGAGTGTGCGTGTGTGTGTGTGTGTGTGTGGTTTGTATGTGTATGTGTGTGTGTACGGATGTGTGTGTGCGTGAGTATGTGTGCAGTGTGTATGTGTGTGTGTTATGTTTGCGTATTATGAGTCAGTATGACATTGTATGTTAGTTTTATAGTCTACCAGAGTTCACTATTGATGTATTGTTTGTTAATATAATAATATTGTCTTGGTGCACTTGTTCAAGACAAATTTCCGGAAGGATTAATAAAGTTTATCTTATCTTATCTTATCTTATCTTATGAATAATGAATTTAAAGCTCGAACAGACTCTTTTATGATTTTGTTGATTCCATTCTAAAGAGCAATGAATGAAATATTATGTGCAATAAAGCTAGTTAAAGTGTACACAGTAAAATTTATTCGCTAGGTGCAAATGAATTAAATATTGTATGTGCCCTTCTCATTCCTGATGATGATGGTCATCAATTAGGGACAATATTTTTGGGCTTTTGGAAGTCTGCAAAGAGGGCTACTAATCTAGGGACTAGAGCCAAAATCCAAACATGTCGCCAAAGTTATCAGTGCAATACATAGCACAATAATGAACTGATATAAGCAGTTGTCACTGATGTAAAGAAAAGCCTCTCAAGCTAATTGAGGGTAGCAGTCTTTTTAAAATGATAAGTACAGATAAAAAAAAAGGAGCCGCAGGTCTCTTGGAAAGAGAGAGATATTGTGTTACACTTGACTTTTCACGTTTCACGGTAAAATCCTTCTTATAATTATTTTTCTTCTTTTGTCTTTTTTCTCTTCCTCTTCAAAATCCCCTGGTCATGTTAGCTGACCGTCATGGGTCATAAACTGGGTGGTCAGTTTCACTTAGTTTCAGGTCTATGCAGTTCCTCCACAGCTTCGTCTCACAGTCATCTGGCAATGACCATAGTCGTTCTCTTAGTTCGGCCAGGATAGGCGATGTTGTGGTGTTTAGTCTGTCTGCAGGCACTGGAAGAGAGCTGAGCCTATCTCACGTACATGGGTGTAGCGAGGGTGATTTTTTTGGTAGTGGGGGTAATCAAGCAGTTATAAATTATTCTATCGTTCTTTGTTTATTGCTTGGTGAGGGCGGGAGGGGAAAGGGCAAGACTTGGACATATCTTTTGATTTGCTGACTAAGCTTATTTGTTGCTATCAAAACCTGCATATTTGATATGCTGTTATTTTCGGTTGCATCAGCTATTTTTTTTCTTCTACTAGAACATAAATATCGATTGCTGATTGTCTGAAACCACCAATGTTTATGAGCATGTTAAAAAAAAGATATATTGCTATCTCCTTGTTAACACCAACATTTTCACATTATAGTAATATTAAAAATTGCCATGATAAATTATCCCCATTAAAGTTATCATTAAGAAACAATGACAAAGACATAAGCAACGATGACACCAATCAAATGCACTACGGCGAGACACTTTTAAACTATATAAAAAAAAACAACAACAGCTGAGGTATTATGATCTCCAACCTCTTGCTCCATCCAAAAGAAGCAATGAGAAGTTAGTGATTTTATAAATTCTTCTTATCAAACAAAGCAAATTAAAGCTGGAGTCTTAACGATCTCTACAATGTTCGAATGATTATGGTTGCCAGACCCTTTTTTTAAATTTCGAGCTGAAGCCAAATCGCATGCGACATATTGCTCTCCAAAATGTCTCGAAAGGACCAACTGGGGTCAAGATTTGACATAATACAATACATTTACTTCGAAGGTTTTGTACATACGTAAGTATTATAGTTATCATAAACCTTATTACACAACTTAGAGCAACATCAGAAATGATGTTAATTGGAAACAGTTTTGGAATCGTTCTTTGATTCGTGTTCATCTGGCAATTATGACAGAATCTCGATCACTTGAAATACCAAACAGTTTGAAAACATTATTAGTAGTTTTCGTAATAGAAATGAATCATTTTAACTCAGTTTGATTTAACAAAGAACCAAGGAGCCAATGAGTCATTTGGGAGCCAAGGGTTTAAAATAATAATAATATTAAACATTGATTTTTTGGGCTAAGAGAGCCAAATCTGGCAACCCTTGTATAGTATAAACTATCAACCCGAAAAAAAAAAGAAAAATCTGGAAGTCGTGCACGGAAACACAAAGTCGTGTAGAAAGAAACACAAAAGACCGTCAGAATAGCGGGCAAGCAAATTTTTCTCCCAGATTATTTCATGTGAGTAAATACGACTTGTATGTGTTTACGTGCAAGTGCTGTGCGTGTTCGCTTGTGTGTTTGTGTTGAGTACGTGTGCATGTATCTGTAAATGTAAAGCACTTCGAACTTTCCGGGGGTGAAACGCTGTATAAATGCACTTTATTATTATTATTATTTGCTTCCTTTTTTAAAAGGTTTCCATTTACATTGCCCTTGGATGCATTGCACTGTGGCTATGGGAGTGTTGACTCAGTGAGACGGTGTATAGGCTCTCAGATTATCGGCAAAGAAAACTATCTACCGTTGACAAAAATCGTCTTGCCAATGCTTGTAAATGGCTCATAAGTGAAATAAAACGAAGGTAATGTTTGAACATGTTAGAAAACATGAAGATTAATTACACTGTATTAGACAAATAGATATGTTGGTAATCTCAGCTTCATATATTACAAGGACGCTACGCCCCTGCTTACGTATGTGCTTGTTGAACCTGCTATGTCCACTCCTTGATCGAAAGAGGAAAACCTGATCTGATCTGTTGAGATATCTAAAGAAATCCTTTACATAGTTGTGGTTTGTGTCCGTTTTCCAGTCTGGGGCAAACAATGCTTGACCGGCTTTGTAGAATAACTCTTAAGTTCAAATTTGACTTTTCAACGTTCTGCACTGCACCATTGCTATCCCTTCTCCTTCGTGTTTAAAATTTCAGACCCTACAGTAATAAAAGACCAACAACATCTAAACATTTTTATTAAGTTTTATAGTAACACGCTTGATTAAAAAACAACAACAACAAAAAAATATAATTTGTTTTCTTATTAAAAATTGCAAATGCGAGATATGCGAATGTTGTAGCAAGAAGTTGAAATAAAATTAACGTCACTAAATTTGTGACGCTGTCTTCATTGCTACTGTTTGCACATGACAGGCATTTCTACAATATGTCACACAATTCTGGCCTGTAATACATTTAAATTCTGCCCCAGGCTACACTAACAGTAGGTCTTTTGATCTTGGTAAACGTATTGCCCTACAATGTGCGAAAGCCATGACAAAATAATAATCAAATTTTTAACAATTTATCGAAGTTTATCAAGCGCAATTTCTCATCACAACCGCCAGTGTCCCCTGAAGACATTTAATCATGGCGCTTTTTGACGTTTCTGTAGATGTTAACTTGTTTGGCAATATCTCATACCACAAAAGCGAATAATTTTTTGGCGGTTTCAGTTTTTTTCCTGAAAGAGATTAGATTTCGGTTAAGTATTTGCGATGTTTCTAATCTCCCGATTCAGTGTTTTTTCCTGGAAATATTTTCTTTGGCCTTCTTTGATCTTAAACCATTTTTGGAACATGTTCGTGTTAAGTTTCCGATTTTTTAAAACTAAGTCATTTCTAATTTTGATGCATTTTCAAGCAGCTGGTTTCATAACTCAATAGATGCATTTTGTCGCTTGTGGCGTCTCCTTCCTAAAGAAATAATTCTTTCCGCTTTAAACGCACTAAGAAGATGCGGGACCAGGTTTCCAATATTTGACGTCTAACGGCTGCAACAAAATCCCTCGCTCATCTGATCTCCAGAAACACATATGGCCGTGAATGATTACGGATAAAACCGGTGTATCAGTTGCTGAAAGCTATAATATGTGCCTTTTAGTGTGTATTCCGAGATTAAGAAAACAAAGCAAAACAAAAAAGTGATGGGAGTAAAGAAACGTAAAAGTATTATCACATGTTCGCAGGGATTTAAAGAATACAATATCATGAGCTGAAATCCATAAGCACAGTGGATTTACCGCATTTCAAATGTCTCGATGGTTAACTTGATAACGTCGTCCCTAGAGACACGTCATGCTCCTTACGCAAAATAATATAATCCTTTTTGAAATAAATTAATGCAAACAATTCTCGATCAAGATTTTTGTTTACTAACCCTCTCTTTTGGTCGCTTTGGGTGAACCACTACAACCTATTAAAGTCGCAGCTAATGTACAAAACTTGGCAAATGTAATAAAATGTCATTGCTGACAGCCAAAATTAAGGTTTTCCTCCATTGTCACCATCATGATTCAGGAATAAAAATGTCTGAATAGGCAGAATTTGGTAGGTATCTGTGAGCTTTTGACGTCAGACAAGAAGCGTAAATTGAAACGCTTAATAAAGAGATTAAACTTACTATTTTTCGTGCCCATATTTCTATCTACGTTTAATCAAAATCTACATTTTATTAATGTGGCCTAATTGCCCCTCTGTTCGTGAAGTTTGAGTCTGAAATATTTTTAATGTCATTGTCCAGTTATATTGTTTTGTTTTGTTTTGTTTTAAATTGGCTTTCCGATGATTTCTGCTTTCACTTGTGCTTATTAAGAAACTTCGAGCAATCGATTCACCAGATCCATACCTCAACAATTTCATACTGTTTAATTGACTTGTGATGTCACCAAGATGGCAAAGGCAGTTTTTGACAGGTGGCCATTTGAAATGCAAAGAGAACTTTTACGCGACTGATTTTTTTTTTCACCCTTTCTTTACTGAGTCAGTATGCATGCTCAGCTGCTAGTAAGTTTATCAGCCACCTAAGCAAAACTCAGAAATGAGTGATTACACATCGCAACATGCTATTAATATTTCATTTATTTTAACAATTATTATGCAAGTATTAGGTAAACAACAACAACAATCATCATCATCATCATCATCATCATCATCATCATTTAAAACTGACAAAAATTAAAAGCTCAAGCTTAATTCAAGGAATTTATTAAAAATCTAGTAAAGAATTAAGACCGAAAATTACATCTAAACGTTTCGGCTCTAAGGCCTTTATCAATAGAATCATCATCATAATCATCATCATCATCATAATAACATCAACCCATGTTAAATGAAAGATGCCATCACTGGTTTATCTTTCGCCAAATATCAAAGAGATGACCCATGAGATCGAATTTGTAAATGAAAGTCCAAAAGCTGTAAGAATCCTAAATCTCTTCATAACCGCTCTAAACGCTCGTAATTCTAAACTCCTAATTTCCCCTTAAAATCTTTAATGTCTCACACTATCATTATTTTTCTCTCCAAAGTCTTCATTTAAATGACCCTTGCCAAGATAGAAATGACGAAAAAATTATTTTGCTTAAATTATAAACATATGAGCATTCAGAATAACATAAATGCAAAGTAATCGTTAACAAAATGCACCAACATTATCATACACACTGTATCATATACTGGATAGGAATTACAAGACATAACGTTTTAGATACGCAGTGTAATGAAGGTACAGTACTACAAACCTGGGTCATATCGTTCGTAATATGAGCACAACCTCATCTGTATAATTATATTGTTCCACACGAACTCTTTATGTTTTAGATTTTGAATAAGTCTTTAGTTCATAATGTGTTTCTGATTCAGACAATCATAGGACTGAGCACTCATACTCATTATGATCAAAAAATACATCTCGATAAAACAGACTTGGAAAGGGAAGTTCCACATAGCTTTATAAAACATTGAGGCAAGATTTATCTCAATGTATATAACAATATAAAATGAACTTACGGAATTTTTGGAGGACATCTCCTTATATAGCGAATACTTGTGTGCCTGATTCACTTCTACATCATTCGCAGATCCGTTCTTCAACACTTTCAAAAATAATGACCACCGTCTCTAAAACGTGACTCATAGACAAGCTCTTCTCCAAACAGCCTCCAGCTTTTGCCACCAAGTTGTCTCCAATAGCTCTCATAGATTAGTGCCTGTAATTTCCCATGTGGATCGCACAAGACTGCACTCCCTTGTCCAACATACGCCTTTGCAGAAGATTCCACTCAGCTGCCTTTTTGTGCCTCCAAACCTCAACCTCCGCGGAGATTAATGGTTGTTTCCTCTTACGTTATCATGAGGAATTTTCATAATCTTGTTCAGGATCGTAACCAAGTCATTGACGGTTCTATTGCAGGGGGGTTCGGGGCAAGCCTTCTCCGATTTTACCAAGATGTATATTTTTAAAAAAATTTCAACTACATCAAAAAATCAAGACCTGAAACATCACGTACTTGAATTTTCCCCTACTTGAAGAAACACTCCGATCCCTTGCTCTGTGGCTATTTCTCTATACAATTTACGTCATTCACATCAAAACCTCGAAATTTCTGAGTAGGTCCCCTAAATATTCAGCTTGTGAACTTGTATACGTATTTCGACAGTAAACCTTCATCCTCTGCAAAGGGTGGAGGATCCTGAGCTGGTTGTTACGGTCCTGGGCTTGTTTTTCTCCAGACAAGACCAGTAAATCATCCATACACCTCCACCCTTTTCTCACTGTTCATCAAGAGAACCTCTGCTTTCGCATCATCCTTTTCAGAAAACCAGAAATCGAGACTAATTTGTAATGAATACTCACAGACTCTTGATATACCTCATCGATGAGAATAAATCATGTTCCTAACTATTCACAGTTTTGACAGTAGGATTTTACTTTCATCTAGACGAACGATAAAAATATTCTCTCCCTCTCTCGTCCCATCCCCTCTCCCACCCCTCGGTTGGACAAACTGACTTACCTTGTTACCACGAGCTGCCATCTCGAATTGCCTGTTACTGGATACTCTACAGTTTATCGCAAGTTTGAGCCGGTTGGCATAATATATAAGCCTACTGTAGATCTCACTACTGTTTTTCTTGATCAATCAGAAATAAATTATTCGAATTAATGATTCTTCACACTACTTCAGTGATTTAGTGGCGAAAAGACATAAGCCCACTTCAACTGAGTCTAGGTTATGCACGATTTCGTGGTTTTCGACTCGCACATGTCGAACATGGAGGTCAAAATCGATGCATCACAGTATCTATTACGGTTAATAGTTGTAATGTCAGGGGAGGAGGCCAAAACGAAAAAGAACAAAATGTTCACAAGGCAGGAAAATTTCAGCGTGCAGCGAGATTCTTGCAGATACAGCCTCAAAGGTAGGAGTAGTGGTTATGACGACTCCAAGGAATAATACAGGTATTATACTGTAGTTACGCCACTGTCAATTACGAAGTCCGTGTTGATCATGCGATGCAATGGCAACGACAGTAGTGCTTAAGGACATAGTATAATGGTAGTCGAATAGTGAAGAGGGACTTTGACTAGATTGCAAGGAGGTAATACGACAGGCAGGGCGCTCGCGTCCATAGGTTGTGTCTCGGCGATTGTCGGTACCTAATAGTTACGAATCATAGTAGGTTCTCTCAGTTAAGACACACAAATCGCCTGAGAGCTCCACATTGCCTTTTTTTTTCCTCTATTTTCTGTTAGCCTTGGATAACAGTATCAACACAAATATAATGGGATCGGTTTTCTTGTGAAAATGCTAGACAGAAGGGCTGGTACCAAAAACTGCTGGAACGATGTAGCTCCTTATCTTTTGGGAAGGTAAAGTCACCAGTTGTGTTACAAAATGGCATGCATCAGTACTTTGGCATATTTAAAATGATGCATGTTTTTCTTGCATTGTAGATGTGCAGCTCCTTTGATGTGCTAGCCCCCAAGACGTGCAAATGAAAGCCTTATTTTCCACTTTTCGATATTGTCACATTCAAGCTCCAATTTTCGTTCCACGTATTATTTTCACTTGGCATGCAAATCTTCCACTTCCAATATAAATGGAGCTGCATCATAATTGCACATCAAAGTGTTCTAATATTAAGCAATATTTCGTTTCAGGCGAAATGCGAACGAAAATTTCAACTGTTTGATCTCCCCTCCCAATAAGACATCGGAAGGTGCCGCTTGGAGAAACAGAAAATCGTAATCGTGTAATCGATGCTCTAGTTTATCATGATAATATTAGATTAAGAAACCTTAATTAATAGAACTAAGCTCGTATTGGGTTTGAAAACAGAACATCCATGAATCGGTGAACACCAGGGGATTAAAATATTCATTAGTATCCACATCATGTTATTACTGCATTCGACTTTCAAAGTGATCACGTAGTGATTACTTTAAATATTGTAATGTGTTCGATTATAACGACAGTGTTAGGGTCCTCATGCGCTACGAAATGTTGTTCGGAAAGATAATGTCGTTAAAGTTTCTCACTGACTAACAGCTGGAAATAGCAGACCCTGTTACAAACAAAAAAAAAAAACAGGAAAAAAAGTTGAAATATGAAATACCAGTGATCATCGCTTAATATCTTCCGTTGACAAAAAGGCACATATGCAATACAATACAATTTCTATTGCATAATTATCTGCTTTTTTGTCTAACGATGGCAGATATGAATTCGCAGCTTAGTACATAAAGCCAAAAACAGCGCAGCCCAAATAGGATTCGAACTTTTTAACCAGACCTTGATCTAGTCTATATTTTTCAAATACCAGGCTGCGTCTCCCTGTTACCTTGCTGTATAATAAGTACTATGGATGGTACTTACACCCTGAGTTCCAAACTCACCACAGCACAGCTTAGCCAGCCAAAAAAGAAAAGAGAATACTGTCAAACCACAGTCTTTGGACTTTAACCAAATAGGTTAATATATAAGTCCATGTACAGTGCCTCCTCAATTGTATTATGCGAAAAAAACAACAACTACACTTGCACACAATTCTTATAGATTTTGATCTCCTGCGTAGATCAAATATACGTTTGTACTCCTATTAGTTCCAACAACAACAACAACAACAACAACAACAACAACAACAACAACAACAACAACAAAATCTCATTTCTTTCTCTTAGTAGTACATCGGAGTAAAATAAGTCGTGCTTTGAATAATATCACAGCTGAAAATACTGTACTAGATCTAAAAGCAGTAATTTTGGAAATGCATGTAATCGTAAAATAACAAACTATTTTTAGTCATAGATTTAAATGTATAACTCGTCGACAAGTGGTCGTAAGACTGGATATTACTATGTGTGTGTGCGGTTGAGGAAAAGCATCTTAACGAAGTCATAATTATGACCACATACAACACTTAACAAACACTCACTGTGGAATTTCTTCGGTTGCATATCGTATTACCATTATAATATTGTTGAAAAAAACTCACGAAATTTGTCGGAGCCATACCTCAACTATTTGTGCATCAACCGACTTTAAATTTTGCATACACCTTCCTTTAGTCCGAAGGTGTTTCTTTTGGTAATTTCTTCGCCCTAAGCGGTCCTTAAGCATTATTTTGAGGCTTACCAAAATTTCCTTTGTTTCTTGAATACAGAACCAGTTCGGTGCTTTTAAATGGCCAAGAGTCATATATATATA
>JAWQUT010000019.1:1669483-1680229 GCA_033807755.1 Ellobium chinense | reverse complement strand
AAAAAAAAAAGTCACCGAGTCCCTTACACTGCTCGCCCTTGCTACGCCGCTGAGCCCAAATGGCACACAGGAAAAACTGCAGGTAAAGGGAATAAGATTCCATTCCTATTAAGAGTAACAAACTTAGTCTAATACCATGACAATGACAAATGACAATGACAATGACAAAAAGATTTAATGCAGACTTTGAAAGTATATGCATCACAAACACTGAAAATTATAACATGGTGGAGCATTAAACGTTCGAAGAATATAATAAATACAATACAGTAATAATTGTAGTTGGAGCTCTGCTCTTATTTGAAATGACAGATAATTGTTTTGCAGACCTTTGCTAAATTTGTAGGGATTTTATCGCTTGAGTTGTTGAAAAGTTCGTACATTTTCATCATATTTGGCCTTTTGAAGTAATACGGTTCAATGTATTTTTTCCTTTCATTGGCAAATAGGGGGCATACGAATAAATAATGACATTCATCACCTATCTCTTTACAACAATGTTTACAATTTCTTTCAGCTAGACATGTTCCATCCCACCTGCCCGTCTCTACTGGTAATTTATGGCTGCTGATTCTTAGTTTAAGTATATATAAAAAACTATTTTCACTCTTGCTTTTGTGCCTAATACTTCATATTGTCTGAGCTTGAGAAAACAAACAACAAGTTACATAGCTGGTACTTGATTGTTATTTGTTCAGTTGTTTACTTGTGTGGTCAGTCGGTCGGTCGGTCGGTCGGTCGGTCGGTTGGTTGGTTGGTTGGTTGGTTGGTTGGTTGGTTGGTTGGTTGGTTGGTTGGTTTCTTTCACATTTGCCTCCTCATCAAGGAAAGTCGCATCGCCAGCTCGACAAATTAATACTAAGCAAAGCAATACTGGGGGAACGGATCCACTTACAAATACAGAGAGGGATTCATATAATTATATAAGTAGCTTGTGAGAGAGATGCAAATACACCCGGATATTGAGTACGTGGACGAGTCATTCCGGCTTTATGTGGGTACTATGTGGGCTAGCCCATTTACAGATATAATGAGAGAAACCCTGTATCTATGGCTCCTACATATCTCAACTGGCCATTTGGATTGCTAATGTGTTCGTGCAAGTGGGCAATGCATAACGCACGACATGAGACCGTACTTATGTATGTACTTTATAACTTTACATGCAGATGTAGGGCGAATCCTCGTCGGTATTTCTGTCTGCTTGAATGATCCAAGCAGAGCCTTAGACCGAAGTATTCATTGCGAGGCTCCGTCGAGTGCTTCCGACTTCACCGAGGCTGAGATTAGACCATCAAAATAATAAAGATGAAGATTCCCTTTCTCGATGAGTAGCAAAATTATAAGAAAACACTATTTACTAATATAGATTTTAATTTTTTTTTCAGTTCTTCATGTGTTTTGACAGTGGTGGTCAGCTGTATTTCCATGAACACCACTGCGCCTGGTGATGCTAGTGTGTGCATTTATCTCCTTAGTGTACCACCCTTGAAAGGATGAAAATCGGGCATTGCCAATCGTGGCAAGTAATTACAAACTATTGCCTGTTGGTGCGTATTCAGTAATAATACCCTAGCTGTAGATAATCTCGTTTGACAGGATGAATGTAGCGCATTTTATAGCCGAAAGTTTCTAAACGTGAACAGACTGAGGTAGTCTAGTCGGCAAATAATGGGGTCTCGTTATTTATTAGACATTGAGGAAATCCAGTATGGGTAGCCTAAGCAATCTCGTGACATCCCACACACATATGAGTAAAAAATATACATTCAATAAGGAGTGAACCGGAGCTGTGGGATACACGTGATTAAAGGCACAACACGTGCGAGAAAATGTTCCTCATTCAGTATGATGAGCCTAGGTTATGCTCTTGTACGTGAAAGAAATATTTATCATCGAGGGTTTTGTTTTTTTTTTCGATATTTATAGTCCTCACGAATCGTTACCCTACTTGGAGACTTCCTCGGAGATTTCCAAAAACTCAAAAAACAATTTCCCTAGATACAGATTATCAGACAAAATAAAATTACATATTTATATATAAATATACATACATACATATATACATATATACATACATACATACATACATACATACATACATACATACATACATACATACATATATATATAATATATATCGAGGCCTAGTTATTATAGAAGCTCACCGGAATGATAAAAATGGTACAAATATAATGAATTCGTGCATGTGAAGTTTATACTTTATAACGAGGTCTATCTCTAACCATGGTATCTAATGTCATGCATGCGTTACTAATGAACAGAATATCATCATTCATTAGTGCTACCAGCAAAACTCCGAGGGCAGCAAGGGAACCAAGCAGTGCAATGAATAACTGATTATGTCTCTTGACATATGAATAATTTTGATTAGTGTACGATTAGATCTAGATAAGTGGTGTACAGTATCATTTCTGAGTATCGATACTTCCAATACAGGATTGAAATTCAAAATCTGGAGTTTCGATACAATTTCGAAACTTTCGATTTCAGCGTTGAAGTTTGTCTGATCTAAACAGGATTTCACCCGCCCCCAAACTGTCTTTGAAACATTATCTTTTTTTCATTGCTTTGCCTCATCTCACCCAGTACAGTGATCTATCTAACAATAAACGTGGCGAAAGTAGGGAAGGGAAGGGTGAGAGGGTGTAGATACGAACTCAGTTTCAAATTACCCTCCCCACCCCCATCCCAGGGATAACTTCAAGGTGATTTTATGCTGTCTCTTATGATTTCAAGTTACTCTGAAGTCTTCCAAAAAAATATATTAAGTTTACTTAGATACTTACATCGTAAACACACAAATAAAATGAAAACAAGTATAACAACAGCAACAACAACAAATAATAATGATAATGATACATTATACAATCAATAAGGGTTATAATAAATCAGCTTATAACCAACATGATCATTGCTATCGAACGTGGCGTCAATTTCATTGGAGGTCAAAAGCATCTCCAATATTCGGGCACTCACACTGATTCTAAGTGAAACGAAAATGTCATGCCTGATGAAATACTAGCAAGTCTAAGGGCGCGACGAAGAAAAGTGCGAATGTGTACAGTGATGCATGTTGGCTATTTAGAACCAAACATGCCTTATTTCGTTCAATTAAGTCTACAGCCACAGCCAACTGTGTCGTATTTCATGTCTCCGCCTGTAATACATGTAATACCCTGTCAAATAGGCCAGTTTTTGCCCAGGGTCTTCGCCTTAATTCATATGTTACCTAAACAATCCCCTTTTCACACTTTCCAGCCAGTTCTTGTGCATTTATGTTTCGGTTTGCTTGTAGTTTCTGCACATTTCCTTCTATTCCTGAAAAACAAAGTACAAGCATATTCCCAATATACCGGACTTGGCCAGTGAGGTCATGTTTATGTGGGAGGCAGCGTGGCCGTACAGTTTGTGAATAGTACTCAGAAACTGAAGACTTTGAAGTCTAAGGTTTATGTGTCTGACTCGCGAACTGGGCGGTTTATGCTGTAGTGTCCTTGGGAAAGATTCTTCACTTCCATTATTCACTGGACTCAGGTGTAAATGAGTACCTGGCTTTAGAGCTTGGAGGATCAGGGCGCTGCACCGCTAGCGACCAGCAATGACTTTGTTATGTGTTTCATTTATAATATTATATATTTACGTGTATGATGTGTATTATTATATGTGTTTGTATTATGAATGAGATGTATAACATTGTGTGACATTGCAAAACAATTTCCCTACGGGGTAAATAAAGTCGTATTTTCGATTTTTAATTTTTTTAAATTTTATTTTTCAATATTTAGTTCATGAGAATTTATCAGCTGATGAGTTACTATATTCAACACGATGACCACATTGAAGTCAACAACAACAAGGACAACAGCAACATCGAAGATGCGCAGCCGCAAATGTTGGTGGTGAATATTTATCATATTTTGTAGCTGCTTAAAGGGTATCAAACTCGTCCATCAGTGTTAAGAGAAAATAGATTTCATAGCACATAATCACAATGCCAGATAAAAAAAGCCTACTATGACGCAAACTTCTCAAAATAAGAGAAAACCTATACTATTTTGCGCCAGAGTAATAAGATCAACGTAAAATTAAAAGGGCCAGGGGAAACGTAAGTGTACACGTGACGACAATGAAGACATGGATAACAGTAATACCTCTGAAAAAAATGCATCTTCTCTGGCTGTTATATCTGCCTTTATAACATTCGTCTCGTAGCAAGATGATGGAAGTTCAGAAATAAACTGGCTAGGTGTACTGGTATCATTCAGTCCTTGCCAGTCTGATGGTCCGTCAACACCACAGCATGAAAACTGAAATATTATTTTATGTTCTGTCGTCAGTATTTTGTTTGTTTGTTTGTTTGTTTGTTTGTTTGTGCTTCTATAACACAGATTCTAATTTATGTTGGCATCTGATACGATAATAATGAGTGAGTTTACGGTATATCATGCTAGAAAATGAGTGCGCTGACGATGACGTATTAGTTTTGTGGCGTTTGGGGCCAACAGAATGAATAGGTTACAGGCCTGTAATTGTACTTTCACTATTGGGTCATGGTTATAGGCCTGTAATTGTACTTTCACTACTGGGTCACGGTTACAGGCCGGTAATTGTACTTTCACCACTGGGTCATGGTTACAGGCCTGTAATTGTACTTTCACTATTGGGTCATGGTAACAGGCCTGTAATTGTACTTTCACTATTGGGTCATGGTTACACGCCTGTAATTGTATTTTCACTATTGGACCCTACTACTTAGGTTGTATTTCATCTCCCTTTTTCCCTCTTTTGGCATGCCCTGCTTCCAATGATAAGGGCTCCAGGGATCAAATTTTGATACCATGGGAAACTTTGTTCATTTTGCTTTATTTTGCCAGGCACTATTTAGCCCTGGGCTGGAACTGTCAGGTCAAGGGTGTGCTCAGGCGGAAGAGGAGGGGTTTGGCGTTGACCAGTGAAAAAGGTAGGCTCTGTGTACAAATAGCAACCAAGCTCAAACTTTCAATGGGCTTACTACGGTTGGGTCAGTTTTAAAATTTTGGCCACATGAGCTTGAATCTGGTATGGGTCTGGGTGAAAGCTAAAACTCTGGCTTCAGAGGGCAGCTCAAAATGTTAATTATAGCCCACAGAGGAAAAAAGGTTCCAATCCCTTTACAGGTCTGTAACCCGGACATGAGAGCTGCCCAGATAACTTTTGGCCAGAGTGGCTTCTCTTAGATAAGGGCCCAGAAATATTTTCTCCGTTATAGAAAGCATATTATATGCTGCATTAGTAGTTACAACAATTTTAGTAACAATAAACATTTACTGGCCATCCCGAGTGACATTACGCTATCTCTACCACCACTTCTGTTACCACTGCCATCATCATTTGTTACCATCACTACCAAATCACTCACTACTAGCACCACTACCTCAACTACCACCACCACCACCACCACCACCACCACTGCGGCTACTAAATGCATTACAACTACCATTACTACTCTTCCATCTACTACAACCACTTCTCCTACTATTACTGCTGCTGCTTAAGCTTCTACCAAAGCTGTTCCTACAACGACAGCAACAATTACTACTACTACTACTAATTATTATTACATGCACTGCAACTACTACTGCTGCTGCTGCTGTTGTTGTTGTTGATGTTGACGCTGGTACTGCTATTACTACTAATAGTGCCGCCACTGTTGATACAACAACGACAGCTGCTACAAATTCTGCTGAAGGCAAATTATACTCTTTTGACAATTTCCTCCAACTTCAGGCTGAAGGCAAATTATACTCTTTTGACAACTTCCTCCAACTTCATGACTTCATGTCAGCAGATCTAATTACTGTTATTAAAACTACACTCTATCACTATAATGTTATTGCTACTACTGTCCTTAATACTACCATTACTACCATTACTGCTGCTGCTTCCAGCACCACAGTCACCGCTTTTCTACTATTTCATTTCCTACCACAACCACGACTACTGTTATAGAAACTGTTATCACTACTACTACTACTACTACTACCACCACCACCACCACTAAAAATTACTACTCCTATTCCTGTCTTTTCTACTACTCCTACTACTACTACTCCTGCTGCTGACTACGACAAATATTTCTACTACTGCTACTACTATTACTACTACTATTTACAACTATACTACTACAACAATAACTACTACTACTGCTGTTGCTGCTGCTGCTGGTGCTACTACAACTATTTCTATAACTACTTCTACTACGAGTACGACCACTACATCTATTACTATTTCTTCTACCAACTATTACTACTACTCCTTATTCTCCTTCCTCTTAATCTTATTTAGTTTCTGATTTCTCGTATAGCTTCCACATACAAGATGGTGATAGTACGCTTTCGAGCATTAAAGTGAATATTGTCATTACTGTCTAACACAATTCACTCTTCTCATCTAACAAAAACATGCGGAGTATGCATTCCAGTTTGTGGAAAAATCTTTTTTTTTTTTAATTGCCTCAACCATTCACGTTTATTTTGCTGTTTTAAGAGACTTTGCACCCTATAGGAGCACTTCAACAATGTAAAAAGTGGTAATCAGTGGCGGCTCGTCCTAAAATGCAACCTGTGCAGTGCCGGGTAAAATTTGTCTCAGAACATAAAGACATTATAACTAATTTCCGAAGAAAAGTACAGTATACTCGTTGATGTAGACCAGCTGATGTCAATCAAGCTCCCGTATTCTGTATATTTTTACCAGTGCAGTGGGCCCCTCCCCTGCCGTAGTCCATATCTCATAAGGCGACAATACGTTTTACAAATGATGACCGTTTGTTTTCCAAAAATGTGCTGGCTTTTAATTCTACAGCTGATATAAGACCTGAAGCAGAGCTAGTCAAGAATCTTGTATGAAGTCCACAAAAACTTGCATTGCTTAGTGTGTGCATCTTTTCGATTTACTAATATCGTGGCTATTAACACTCGCAAATTAACATTTGCCTGTCCCTTTACCTTATTGTGAATATAGTCCACAGTATCAGTAGTTTCCACATAATACTCTTCCAAGGCCGCAGTGAAACTCGATCTAACGGTCTGTACACTCTGACAAAGACAGTGATAAATCATGTATTAACCCTCTAGTGCCCATGCATAGAAATACTCGTAGGAAAATTCTGAAAATTCACATTTATTACACACTTCAAATGCCACTCAAAATAAATATAAAACATTGATTTTGAACAATTTCAATATTTAATAGGTGAAAAATTTTGGGTCAAATTTGGACCTCCAGGCACTGAAACATCCGCAACCATATTTGGACCACTGGGTTGTGTGGGTTGCCAAATATGGACCAGTGGGCACTAGAGGGTTAACCGAGAACACCATACATCTAACTAGCCATCCCTGGCATGTTCCCCACAAGCAGAAGACACGCAAGGGAAGTAATAATTTATAGTCTAGGGGACAAAAAAGACTGAGCGTGGGAGTCCGGTATGGAGAACTCTTTTTTTAAAAGCACGAACTCGACTTTATCATTAGAAGTGATCTTTATTTCGTGAATAAACTATCAATCAAAATACAGTTTCCAGCACACATTAAATCCATTTATCGCAGCTGTCAATTCCAGGAGATAGAACACAGAAAAAAAAATGTATTATGGCCTCCTACGGGTATATTACATAATTTTTTTTCTCTGTTTTATTTCCAAGCAAGCTTTGTAGGCCTCCAGGAGTATTATACATCATTAATTCTGCAACTCTAACCAGCGATAAATATTACAGCGACAGTACCCCGGCGCCTCTAAAAGGGTGAAGTCAAAGGAACGATAGGGAAGGAAAGATTGCATGAGAGAAAGAATGAATTGTAAACTTGTTTTATGCGTTATTAGTCTTTTACAGAGTGACTTGTTTTTGGGAGGGAAAAAAGTTTGGCAATGATTAAACCACTTAAACCACTCAAAATGTATTCAGGAACGGACTGCTGGGAACCGACTATTTCTTAGATTTTCCGAAGTCCTGTGTGACCTTAAAGTGCGACTAAAGTGCTAGAAAAAATGTGATTTCCGACAGTTTTTATATTTTCAATATCAAGTTTTAGATCAAAAGTCATCATTTTTGCTAAAAAATAATATTTCGAAATTAATTTTACAACTTTTAACCTATTCTGAAATTGTAAGAAAAAAACCGTACCGGAAACGTCACGTCAGCGCGGAAGTCGCGGTGTTTTCGATCGAGAACAATGGCAAATACGGTCGAGCCGTATCAGTTCGAGCCCCTGCGCCGAAAAACAGATGTCGAGGATATAATTGAGGAGAAGACTATTGGACCATCAATTCAGGAATGGTAAGCAAGCATTCTGTCACAGTTTAGCGCACAACAATAACCCATTGTTTCCACGTGGGAGCGAGCCCTACTGAGTGCAGCGCTACGCGTACTAGCCTTGAGCCCGACGCGTAATAGCCTTCAGGAGTGTACACAGTGTTGGTGACGTCACGTATTTCTGGCGAGGCGAGCAGCGGTAACGCTAACAAGTAGGGCATGGGCATGTGTTATTCTTTGTGATTTCTTCGAAACGCGTTAGATTTGATGGGTTTGAGAAGGTCAGTAGGAAGTTTGAATCACTGATGCATGTTAAAATAGTAATTTCACAGGATTCTGTGCACTACCCATAAAAGTACTTTAGTCGCACTTTAAATTGAGGACCTTTGGAAGAAAGGTGCTATTTAAATGTTATCTGCTGTATCGCTGTTGTGATTTCCCCGATTTATTAAACTTTTTTTTTTCAGCTAATATCGTCTTTCCCTCTCTATCGCTGTTTTGATTGGAACTATTCATTGCCAGTTAGTGGCCAGGATGCGGCGTCCGAAGTCGACCTACTTTTTTGTCGCTGATTTGTGGACCCCCGATACCTGGAACAGCGGCGGTGGACAAAGTCTGTACACTGTGTTCCTTGAAGTTAAAATGGCCTCGCTTTTCAAGCTTCTCCAGCATGTTGTCAGAGTAATCAAGTTTCAAACAATGGAAAACTTATGTTTCCATCATGGTACGTTTAATTATTAGTCCAATCACAAATAAATGAACAAGGTTTTGCTTCAATGTCTTTTGTCCTAGGAAACAAATTCGTTCAAAATCATGCACGGGCACCTAAACCAGCTAGTCTTAACAGACAATATTTTTTGCTTCTTTCTTCTGTGTTTGTATAAGATATATTTTTTATTAATTCCTTGGTAAAAAAAAAAATCACAAAACGCAGCTACCGCTTGGTCGAACATTTGGTAGGTTTATCTATCTATCTATCTATCTATCTATCTATCTATCTATCTATCTATCTATCTATCTCTCTCATTCTCTCTCTCTCTCTCTATCTATCTATCTATCTATCTATCTATCTATCTATCTATCTATCTATCTCTATCTCTCTCTTTCTCTCTCTCTCTATCTATCTGTCTGTCTGTCTGTCTGTCTGCCTGCCTGCCTGCCTGCCTGCCTGCCTGCCTGCCTGCCTGCCTGCCTGCCTGTTTTTCTGTCTGTCTAACTAATATATTTACATATTTTTTTCTTGACCGTTAGGTTTTGTGGCTGTCAGGTTTTCGTGTTTTAACATTTTAATTTAATTCAGTTAGACGTTTTGGCATAGAGCCCTTTCAAATTCGGAAAACTCCATAGCCAGGGGCGGAGCGTCCAAGTAATCCATGAATCTGAGATTACCAACATGTTATCATCTATTTGTCTTGTACAGTTTATTTAATCTTCAATGTTTTCGAAGATATTTAAACATCATCTCCCTCCTGCTTCCCATGTGAGCCATTTACAAGCACTGGCATTACGATTTTGTCAACGTCAGCCAGTTTTCTTCGTCGATAATCTGAGAGCCTATACATTGTCTCACAGATTCAACGCTCCCATATCCTTAGTGTAGCGCATCCAAATGCAATGTAACGAGCGAAACTTAAAAAAAAACAGTGGCCAATAACCTGGTAGAAAAAATTTGCTTGCCCGCTGTTCTGAGAGTGTTTTGTTGTTGCTTTTCACGCCAGAACCTTTCTGTGTACGACTACCCGAATTTTTTTTTCAGCGAGTTATTGGTGGTCAATATCGTACCGGGGTTGCCAGGTTTGGCATTTTTGGAGCTAAACACCCCAATTTGACATTATAAAAGCCACTGACGCTCACAAAAACAAAAACAAAAAAAATGCTATATTACAAAAAAAAAAGATATAAATGCTATATTACACACAAAAAATATATAAATGCTATATTACCAAAAAAAAAAAAGATATAAATGCTATATTACAAAAAAAAAAAAAAGATATAAATGCTATATTACACAAAAAAATAATATATAAATGCTATATTACCAAAAAAAAAAGATATAAATGCTATATTACAAAAAAAAATAATATATAAATGCTATATTACCAAAAAAANATTACAAAAAAAAAAGATATAAATGCTATATTAACAAAAAAAAAAATCATCGTCACTACGCCCCTGTCCAAACCACATCTCAGTAAAGGTAGGAGTTGAAAGGAAATTGGGAGGCCACAAGGCAATATTGATGATATGTCTGTCATAACATACAGTATAAAAAAAGACTGGGCGTGATCACTTGTCCCTATCTCCCAAAGACCCTCGAGGGAAATACACGCAACTTAGCCCCACCGAAATATTAAACTCCATATCGCCACTGCTGGAAAACACTCTAAGCATAGGTGCTTCCCCAAACTGTGTGAGGGGAGGGAAATTGG